>JABUQX010094328.1:22500-42500 GCA_015478945.1 Trachelipus rathkii
TTATGTATCTTTAAAGGAGATGTAGGTGCGTGAAAAATTATGACGAGTCGAAAGATGAAGGAATTAAGTTTTTGAGACTTTAAAAGCAACCATATTTTCACTATTCCAATTAAAAATTCGAGGAAGAACAGAGGCCTACCGGCCCAAGACACCCTCCTAACATCATTTTAATGCTGTTGGTTGAGACACCTTTTAAAATGAAAGGAATAATGAAGGGTTGAGTAGTCGGCACAGGAGTAGATAAGCGTTAAACCTACAAATGGAAATCCATTTCTGAAAGTAGAAAAGTTACGGATACGGTAAAACCCAGAAGATTACCATTATTGATATATTTTAAATGACCAGTAATCTCCAGCAACGGCAACCGAGCAACCGAAATGGGAATCAGAGAGAGAGAGAGAGAGAGAGAGAGAGAGAGAGAGAGAGAGAGAGAGAGAGAGAGAGAGAGAGAGAGAGAGAGAGAGAGAGAGAGAGAGAGAGAGAGAGAGAGAGAGAGAGAGAGAGAGAGAGAGAGAGAGAGAGAGAGAGAGAGAGAGAGAGAGGAGGACAGACACCGAAAGAGGAAAATTTAGAAATCAAAGCTTTCTGTTAGATGCTAGACTATCAAAAGTTTTCGATATGTATAGCGCTACAGCAAAATAATCACCGAAATGCATAAGAGTAGATTACTAAGAGTCGAAAAGTAGGGAAAGAAGATCACCAAGCAGAGCGTTCTTTTCAGATGCCATGATGACGATATGAGATAAGATTAGAATTAATTAGTATTAAGCTGTTTCCAATCTTCCTACTTTAAAGAGAGTTAAAAAAGAATTAAAGGAAAAGACGTTAAAGCAAAAGAACTATTGCTAAAGAATTGAGATGTGTCCCAATGTATCGGTACAGGCTGAAAAAGTTCACGTTTCTAAAAGAAGGATAAAAGTTGAAGTTGAAAGTTAAAGTGATGGGGGAGACTGAATATTTTACCAAGATAGAATGCAAGTTCGAAAGAAAAGTTTTCAGTACCACAGGAGGGTTAAGTTAAACGTCAAAGTAAAAGTTAAGTTAAGTTAAGTTAGGTTAGGTTTTGTTGGATTCGTTATAGAAGCTCTACGAATAAGTTTTTTTTTTTTTTTTCTTACCAATATCGACCATTTGACCTGTCGATAATAATCCCTGTCGACCATTTGGGACTACCTTCAACCAACTCTCTTGAAGAGAATGTTTTTTTTCTTGTTTTTTTTCTTGTTTTTTTTCTTGTCTGTTTTTTTCTTTATTGTTTTTTTTTGTTTTTCTTCTTGTTTTTTTCTTGTTTTTTTTCTTGTTTTTTTCTTGTTTTTTTCTTGGTTTTCTTTTTTTTTCTTTGTTTTTTCTTGTTTTTTTTCTTGTTTTTTTTCTTGTTTTTTTTTTTTTTTTTTTCTTGTTTTTTTCTTGTTTTTTTTTCTTGTTTTTTTCTTGTTTTTTTTCTTGTTTTTTTTCTTGTTTTTCTTGTTTTTTTTCTTGTTTTTTTTTTCTTTTTTTTTTTTTTTTTTTTTTTTTTCCGGAGAGAAGGTTTTAATTAAAAATAAAAAAGATGAATACAACTTTGCATCTGTGTTTCATACCCCAAAACACCGCCTTAGATGAGCGGTCTCACGATTTGTTTTTCAAGTTCGTTAGGCAAGGTGTGAAATTTTAGACTTAAAAAACTCAAAATTATTACTTAAAGTTTTCATTTTTAAGGAAAAATCTCGATATATCCTAGAGGCCTAGAGTAAGATGCTTAATTTACTTCTCTATTATAATAATAATAATAATAATAATAATAATAATAATAATAATAATAATAATAATAATAATAATAATAATAATAATAATAATAATAATAATAATAATAATAAATAATAATAATAATAATAAAAATAATAAAAATAATAAAAATAATAAAAATAATTTAATAATAATAATAATAATAATAATAATAATAATAATAATAATATATTATTATTATTATTATTATTATTATTATTATTATTATTATTATTATTATTATTATTATTATTATTATTATTATTAATAATAATAATAATAATAATAATAAAAATAATAATAATACCTGCAGAGGTGACTTTTTCTGTTGTTGTTGTTGGTGTTGTTGTAGTTGTTGTTGTTGTTGTTGTTGTTGTTGTTGTTGTTGCCTTTGTTGATGTTGCTTTTGTTGTTGTTGCTACTGCTGCCGTTGTTGTTGTTGGTGAAGGTGTTTCTGTCAGCTTTCATAAAATTTATTATTATTATTATTATTATTATTATTATTATTATTATTATTATTATTATTATTATTATTATTATTATTATTATTATTATTATTATTATTATTATTATTATAGTTTCAATCTAATTTTTTTTTAATTAATTGTTGATTCATCCTTATCGTACAAGGGTAGTTAGTCAAAGAAGCAAAATCACCTCAATATTGAGTAATTACCCTAAAATTACTGATAGAGGAATATGATAGGAAACTGACGGCCAATTTGGAACTATTATATGAATGACAAATGGGTTTAAATAAAAGGAAAGTTGAGTTAGTCAGTGTATTGTCAGGATTCTTAGGCTGTTTATTGTAATTAAGCTGAAGAAGGTTAAGTCATCCAAGGAAATTCGGTTACACGGAAATTGACAGTTAAGTCGTCCAAGGAAATTCGGTTACACGAAATTGACTGTTAAAGTCGTCCAAGGAAATTCGGTTACACGGAAAATTATCAGCAAAGTCGTCAAAGAAATTCGGTTACACGAATTGACAGTTAAGTCGTCCAAGGAAATTCGGTTACACGGAAATTGACAGTTAAGTCGTCCAAGGAAATTCGGTTACACGGAAATTGACAGTTAAGTCGTCCAAGGAAATTCGGTTACACGGAAATTGACAGTCACTCTAGTGTTGTTCTTCCACTGTTGTCTAAATCGAGCCACATTTTCCATAAGAACAAACTTCAACAGATCTATAGATATGGATGTACTGGGGTATAACATTTTATGAATGATTCTTATTGGCTGAAAATTTTTACCCATCAATATGCCGAACTGACTAGCAACTGTAGTGTAAACGAATTTCTTTGGACGAGTCTGCATGCAGTGGCAATTGACTTTAAGAATTAGGCAAGCTGTTGAAACTTCAAAGTTGTTGAAAATGTTTTAAAATTTTTTTAAAAATTTATGGTTTTTTATTTTGAAAAGTTAACAAAGATAACTTCAGTTTCATTACTACATTTTGTATAAAGTATTAAATTTTCATTTGTTTTTTTTTTTTTTTTTTTTTTTAAATTTTAAAAATTTAAAATAATAATTTTTGAAATAACATTAATAATTATGTTAGGAATATTTTATATATAGATATATAATAGTAGTATAATATATATATATATATAATATATACTATACTATATATATATATATATAATATAGTATATATATATATATATATATATATATATATATAGTATATAGCTATATATATATAGTATATATAATAATATAAAATATAAATATCATATATATATATATATATATATATATATAATATATATATATATATTATAAAATATATATATATATATATATATATTATATATATATATATATTATATCAGTATATATATATAATTATATATATATGATATATATATATATTATATAATATATATATTTTGTGGCTAACATTAAAGATATATATATATATTATTACATATATATATATATATATATATATATATTATAATATATATATATATAAATACTATATAATATAGTATATATATCATATATATATCATATATATAGATTATATATATAATATATATATATATATATATAGTTTATATATATTATCGAATTTAATATATAGATATATAAATATATATATATTTTTTTAACTCATTAATCTTTATTTCAAACTTTATATATATATATATATATATATATATTATATCTAGAAACGCTATTTAGTAAATATGAATTATATCTAGGAACTTCAAATAAGAAGCCAAATAAATTGCTAGTATTCATCCATAATATTTAAAAGTTTAAGATTTTTTGGTCATCTTCAAATTTTTTTCATTCCTTCATAAATTTTTATTCAGATTAGAGAAATTACAATTTAAATATTTAATAATAGAGATGCACGTACAGTTTTACATTATATCAATATTTATGCAATTTGAAATATACCAAAAAAATTTCATATAAAATAGGAGGTAATTTCAGTAATACGTTGAAATGGGGCTACTAATTGCAAAATTGTGTTGTGTTCATTGAGTCTCGAATATGATACCTGCCTTTCTTTTTTTTTCATAATTCCTACTGACAAAAAATTTATTTTAAATAGCAACAGTAATAATGCATGCCTCTTAATTGTTGATCTGAAATCCAAAAATACAAGTTTTCAACTATTTACAAAATTATAACAAATCAATTTTCAAAAAATTTAAAAATTTGTATCTAAGAATTTTTTTTGATATATAAAAAAAATATATATATATTTCCATTAAGTCTTACCTAGCCTTACAGTTTGGCAAATATGATAATTTTACCAGTGTATTTGTATTGTATTATATTATTCAAATCATTAAAACTCTTGTGATAACGTAAGGAAATGGAAAAGGATTTTCTTTTTTCAATATTTTTTATATCCTGGCGTAAACACCAACGGTGAGTTAAAAAGTTTTATGGGACTAATACTTTATTTATCTCTTTTTACCTACCTTCGGTATATAGTATTAGTTTCTCATTCCCAATTTTATTCATTCAAAATTAGCGTCTTGAGAAACAAGGCATCATTCATGCAGTGATAATTTTGTGGCAGAATAGAGCATCTTCCTTTGGAGAGCAAAACTGGAACACTGCAAAGAAAATGGAACTACAAGCACAATGTACAATGCATTGTAATGTATAAATGTAATATTATAGAAATTAAAATGAAATTACAGAACATCTATGGAAAATTTAACAGTAAATAAATAATAAATAATATAATAGTACTTCAACGACGCATATCAACTGAAAATTACGTTATATATATAAAAAATAGAAGCTGCAATATGTTGATATGTCAAACATGAATACGTATATTTAAAAAGTCATAACAGTAATGTATGTATTCAGGGTGGACACTGTAAATAAAGAAGAAACTTCAATGCACTTGTAGAGCAAAACCAGACAGTGAAAAAATAAAAATGTTTTCTTTTAATATAAAAAATATTATATACTACTAATTTATTTAAGAAAATATATAAATATCCTTATATATATATAATATGAATATATCATATATATATATAATATATATATAATATATATATTATATATATATATATATATATATAGATATATATATTATAATATATATATATATATATATATATATATTATCCAGCCTCCCGATTGTCCGTCATATGTATCTAAAAACTATTCAATACACAGTAAAAAGGAACATTCTTCGACAATCAGCGTAAAAAACGTTAGCCCTGAAACATATAATTAATGTAATAAATGAGTAATAAATAAACAATTATGTTCTAAAAATGATAAATCTATCAACATCTGAATCTCTAACTCACTATACGCTCATAAATTTGTACTGTCTGACGATTGATCTCTTCAGTGCACAAATATATAATTATTAAAATATATATATATATATTAATAATATATATATATATTATTATATTATAATATTATATAATATATATATATAATATATACAGGATGGGCATCGTGACTCAAAAAGTAGCCGTTATCGTTACTCCCGTACTCGGAAATTAGTTGCGTTCGTTATCCGTTCTTGAAAGGAAAGTAACCAGTCGTTACTCCTGACTCGCTACTTTAATTCATATGACATAATTACGATCCGTTAGAATTTTTGTTTGTGTATAATTAAATTTTCAACATTATCATTTTATTTAAAAAAACATACCTCATGTAAGCACCTAGCGCATTCAACGACTTAGTTCCCTGTTGCATCACCAACGATATAATTGCCCCCAGCCACCTTTCTTCCATTCACAACTTTCCTACTACACTCTGCATCATCCGCTTCCCTTTTTCATCCAACATATATACTAACAATTGAAAATCTAACACTTGTGACTGGATATTGTCTTTTTCTTTTCTTTGTTCCTTTATCCCTGGTACTTTCATCGAGCATAACTCTCACACCGGACTGTCCTCACTCACAACCAAACCTTACTCTTTGTCTACGTTTACCTTCAAACATCTCCTTTTAACACCCCTGTAAAATCTCTCACAATCTTCTCAAACTCATCCAATCGCCACACAAAACAATCACCGCCATATAATAGTAGCGCATCCTCCACCTCTCCATACATCATTCTAACCCAATTGTTGAGCGGAGCGGGAGTTCCGTAATTGGAAGGATTTGGGAGTCGGAGTCCGGGTGTTAGAGCGGAGTTGGAGGTTCAATACAACGAGCGTTTCCACACACCCTGATTCTAACAACCAAGTCCTCCCAGCCCACCCCTGAGTCCTTGGCAAGACCCATCCCAATAATACAAATCTAATAACCTAAGATAGACCATAACACATCCCTGCCTCTCCGCCTATAACATTTAAAACAATCACTCACTCCATATATTCTTACACACCATTTACTATCGTCATATATACTTTTGCATTCCATTCGAGTAGCTTACCACCAACACGCAATAGCTTCAATAAACACCTTGCCATAGAGCCTGCCGTATTAATCATTTCAATTACGCCTGTTCTCAAATACCAAAAAAAAAACTAATACAATTTATCTTCTCCTCCCTCATTTTCTCAATCATTTTTTCAATGTAAGCATTTGATCCACACGATCCTCTACCACTTCTAAACGCACTTTGTTTCTCACAATCAGTCCTTCAGTCACTCGACGCATTCTTTCGACCCAAAAATAGTAAGTATACTTATCTTCCCTGACTCACACTAAGATAAATCAATTTCCCTATAATTCCTACATGTTTACCTTAATCTCATTTACAGCCTTATATAAGCCCGTCTATTACTGCTCTCTCCAATCCCTCGGAACTATGCCATCCATAAAACACTTTGTTACACCAACTTCCAAATCCAATCAATCACATCTCGCTCCGCTCTTGATCATTTCACCGGGAATTTCATCTTATACCTGCAGATTTATCATTCTCAACTTTCTCACTCTACTTACCCATTACCTCCCTCCTTACTAATGACCTTCCTGTCTCATACCTATTTAGTCTTGCACCATCAAACCCACACACATTCACTACACCTCTTCATTACTGCAAGTTATGCAGATTTTCGAAGTGTTCATACCACACTCTAGTTACATTATCTCATCAGTTACGAAAGCACCATCCCTATTCATTATTCTATGCAAATTCCCTTATAATTATATATATATATAATAATATATTTATTATAATAAGATATATATATATATATATTATATTTTATATATATATATATATATATATATATATATATATTATAAAAGAATTTTTTAGCTTGATCGGGGTGGTCAATTAGCTATCAACATTCAAAGAAAGTCGAACAAAATGTAACGGACTAAAAAGTAACGCAGAAAAAAATAACGGAACTTATTCGGAGCGTTACATGAAAGAAAAAGTAACGAGTCCGTTACTCCGTTACTCAAAAAAACTAGTTCCGTTAGTAACGGAGTAGCGGGAGTAAAGGATCGTGCCCACCTCTGTATAATATATATATATATATATATATATATATATATATATACATTGTTTGGTGTATATATATATATATTTTTTAATATATATATATATATATATTATATATATAGTATCATATATATATATATAATATACGCACACGTAGGGGCTCGAGCCGACGGGAACATAGAGGGATGTTTTCCATACCCCGCAGGGAGGGCGGAGAAACCCCCCGCGACACCCAAATACCAAAGATGTGGGGTTCCGAGACCCTCCCCGGAGAGAAATAATCCTACCCCGTAGTCCGGAGCCGATAGACTCCACTTCTGCCATCGCGGCGTGGTTACCTTAGGTTCTTATTTTTAAAACCACCCAATTAAGGCAACGTATTACGTTAATTAAATAAGTTTAAAATTACTTACATTTATTAACCTTTTTAAAATCGCTTTTTTATGTTTTAAATTTTCAAAACTAATTCTTTACGCTGATTCCAAAATGTATTCCGTTTAGGCATTAAATTTTAAGATATATATTAAGACAATCTAAACGCTGACCATATAATATATTATTTATATATATATTATATATATATATATTATAAACTATATAATACATTATATATATATAATAAAATTATATATTATATAATAATTATTATACTAAAATATATATATATGTATATATAGTATAAAGATATTATATATAATATATATTATATATTATATATTATATATATTAATATATATATTATATTATTATATATAAACTATATAATATTATATAATATATATAATATATTGCTTTATATAAATTGTATATATATTATAAATATATAAATATATATATATAATATATAAATATATATATAATATTATAATTATCATACATAAATATTGTATATTAATAATATACAATATCCGAATACAAGTTTTTTTTCAAATATTTTTAAAGCAAATTCAAATTTGGAACGGGCATAGCCTATATATATAAATATGTTTGTTACATATATATGTATATATAGAAGGGTATAACAAATTATAATATATAGTTGCATAATGTATACATATATAACAGAAGTAAAACATTAACCTCCTTCTCCGGATTAAAACCAGCCGCCATGTGCGACTGAGGCAATATACCGGTGCGTTACGCATTCGAGCCATCCTCCAACGGGATATTGTCCCAGTCGCAACATGCTGTTCAATCCCGGAGAAGGACAGTTATCTTTACCTTCTCAATATAATCTGTGAAAATAATTATACAGATTTATTATCAAAAATATATTAATTTTATATATAAATACAATCATGATATGTGAAAAAATAAAATTAAATAAACATTAAAACTAATCTAAATATTTATATATTAATTATATTATAAAATATATATCATATATATATATAATTTATATAATTATGTGATAATTGTTCTGACTACAACTATCATCACCATATCTCCCAAAAAACACCAATAGCAAGGAAAAGAAACATTGCTGGAAGCTCCGTCCAATTTTAGGGCGGAAAATGCCTAAAAAAAAAAAAAAAAAAAAAAAAAAAAAAAATAAGTGTTCAACCCCATACTACAAGTTATTCCAGCATTTTTGAATCTGTAAAATTTTACTTATGCAAATGTAAGAACTTATAAAAACAAAAATATATTGATATTTTTTAATTATTTTATTGCAATTTTGTAGATCTAAAATAAAAAGTTTTTGAAATTTTGTTTTTCTTTTTACTAAAAGGAACCCCCAAGGGCAGGTGCACAAGAAGAATGCAGCACAGAATAATAGTAATATTATATAATAATATATATATATATATTATTATATATATAATATATATATATATATTATATATATATATATAAATATATTAATATATATATAATATATTATATATATATATATATAACGGTGTATATAAAGTAAATGAGGCATCGTAGCATTAATTAAATGTGGTAACGTTTTTTTGTCTTCTTGCATGGAGAGGAAAAATATATAAAAAAAATCGATTATCGAAAAAAATATCGATTTTTCACCCCACGGTGATATAATCTATATTATACAATTACCTTAAAACTTTTTATTGGCACAGTTTTTATTTTCTAATCCTTATAATTTGAGATTTTATGGGTTACAAACCTCTTATCTCCCTTTAATGCATAGTATGAGACTTTTTTCTCGGGGGAAGGGGGTTAATGATAGGTTTAGATCACAATTTGATTAAATTATACTTTATAAAACTTACCAGCACAAAAGATTTCGTTATCATGGTATGTTCACTATTTTGTTTTGAAAATCCTTTGTTAATATAACTTGCGTTGAATGTCCTCGTAGTAAAAAATCCCAAACCGAGTCCAAAAAATTTTATAGTCAAAATATAACTCAACATTTTTTTTCTGTAATATTTCAAAACTTCTTTCCACAATTTCAAAACAAAATTAAAAAAAAATTTCTCATTGAATATATTATTATATATATTTATTATATATATAATATATATATCATAATATATACTATATATATAATATTATATATATATAATATATATAGATATATATCTATATCTATGGCCAGCGTTTACATTAGCCGTCATATGTATCTAAAAACTATTCATGCTACAGTTAAAAAAGGAATACATTTTAATCAGCGTAAAATTTTAGCTATGAAAAGTATTATTTAATGTGTAATTAATGTAATAAATGAGTAATAATAACAATTATAGTTTGTGTTAAATAAAAATTCTATCAAGATCCTGCCATCTCAAAAACGTTCATGGAAAGGGACTGAAATTGTACGGATCTAAATTGCTAAATCTCTCTCACGTGAAAAAATAATACTTATATATATATATTATATTATTATAATATATATATATATATAATATATATATTAATATATATAATATATATATATAATATAATATATATATATAATATTATTATTATATTTATATAGAATGACACTAGCGGCTCGAGCCGACGGGGACATAGGGGGACGTTTTCCCATACCCCGTAGGGAAGAGAGGAGGAACCCCCGACACCAAATACCAAAGACGGGGTTCGCAGACCCTCCTCCTTGGAGGGAAAATAGGTCTACCCCGTCGTCGAAGGCGAGAACTCCGACTCCTGCCATCTCTGCGGTCACCCTGGGTATCTTTAGTTTAAACACCACCAACATTAAAGCAACGTAAGTACGTTATTAAAAAAATTTAAAATACAAACTTTCTTTATCACTTTTTTAAAATCAATTTTTTTAACGTGTTTTCTAAGTAAAATTTTCGTATTCTAAAATGTATCCTGTTTATGAAGCATTATAGTTTTTAATACATATGACATGTAAACGCGACCATAATATATTTATAATTATATATATATTATATATATATATATATATATATATATAATATATTTATATATTATTATATTATCAGAGCAGATGGCAGTACCCTATACATTACGGTACTGTACCGGCGATACATTTGTAACCCGGTATTGTATCCCCACACTGTTGCAAAAGACCAGTATCGATCCCCCACTTGTTTTTGTTACCATACCCGAAAAATCGTCTTATCGTACATTATTTTAGTAATATATATATATATATATAATATATATATATTTATATAATATACTATATATTATATATTATTTATATATAAAAAATGATATATTATAATATTAATAAGATTAAATAGAAGGAAAACAATTTTCACATACAAACAATGCCGCCTATTATATTTAAAATGTTTATATTTACTAGCCATGGTTAATTTGTGTTTGGGAGCGAAGATTTTGATGTGTAAGGTAGGAGCTCATCAAACGCCCGGCACCGAGAGGACTGCCCACATACCTAGTGCCGAAGCTGCTCACAGCCAAGCTCTCCATAAATACACTTATTCGAATCCATTATATAATAATTATTTGTGAAAGCCTTGTGTTATACCAACTTATAAAGTACTAATTACTGCCCAAGAAAACAAAGCTATTTTGTATACCAAATTAGGCAGAATAAAAATACAAATGCTCAGTGCTCTTCATTGTCAGTTTAACCGGCGACATGCCACGATCATTAATATTGGCCTTATTACTGATTTTAGCAAATGAAATATCCTATACCATTATTGCATTATAAAATTGATTATATTCATCTTGTCGTAAAGTATTCACGTTGGCAAATAGAAACTTTTCAAAGCAGAAAAACCCTTTTCAATACCTTCACCCGCAGTGCATTACTTATCTAATTGCCGGGGGCAACATGGGGCCCGGGCCCAACCATGGGGGGGGAAAGCCCCAGAGGACATAGCAACCTTGCAACTTCTGCAACCATGCAATACATTGCAATTCTGGCCAATAAAATGGCCCATGCCTTGGGAAAGGAATAGCCTAAAGTGTGAAAAAACCAGTAAAAAAAAAGAAAATAAAAAAGGGGAGACACAAAAAGAAAAAAAGAAAGGGGAAAAAAAATAAATTGTAAAATTAAAATATGAAACATAAAGGGGTAAAAAAAAGAAAAACAAGGACTAGAAGAGGATAAGAAGGAACAAAATCACGAAGAATAACATGAGGAAGAAGGACTAGAATAAAAGATAAAAAAGAGAAATAAGACAAATTACATAAGTAAAACAAAGCTTAAAAAAAAAAAAGATAAAAAAAATAAAAACTATGTTGCAAATTCAAAAAAAAGAAAAAGAAAGTAAAGATGCTGCAGAAACATGAAAAGTATGGAATAACGAAAAAAACTCCCCAATCATACCCCGCGGGAGGGGAGGGAAAGTCAAATACAAACTATCTTTCTCCCCCACAAATGAAAGTGTTTCTTTCTCCCACCAAACGAACTCCTTCCTTCTCCAACATTGGAAAAAAAAAGAAACCTTTTATATCTCGAAAAACAAATGACAACAACAAAATAAAATTAAAAATTTTGGTAAATAAGAAAGACCATATAATTTTATATATTAATAATTAGTACAGTGATTAATGTTCGTAAGAAAAATTAATAATAATAATAATAATAATAATAAAAGTGAATGATAAAAGTAAATAATAATAATAATAATAATAATAATAAATAATAATAATAATAATAATAATAATAATAATAATAATAATAATAATAATAATAATAATAATAATAATAACAATAATAATAGAATTTAAAAATAATAATAATACTAGATCAAGTGAAAAAAAAATAAATAGCACCCGAATAAAATATAAAAAAGCAGAATTGACACAAATACGAGCGCCGGAGAACAAGGAGGTGAGAAGCTTAAATATCCACCTGAATACATTGGCTATTTTATTTTTATTTTGATTCTTCTCAAATTTCATTTTTTAAAAATCTGCTTTTCATATTAATTAAATCAATTTATTATTAGAAATATTTTATTAATGTACTTATATTACATTGTATAATATATTTATTTTACGTTTTTTTTTTCATTTTACTAATGTTCTAAAAATTTTTTTAACCTTTGGATACATTTTCTATTTTTGTTTTATTATTCGAAGAACATCATTTATATAAATTCCTTATTATTATATCAAATTGCATAATTATTTTTAATACCATCGCTATTGCACATTACAAAATTATATTTCAATTGAAGAAATGATTTTCTTGTGAAAGTTTTTATCATTTTTTAACTTTTTATTGTAACATTTTTATTTTTTTTTTCACTTGAATTAGTATTATTTTTTTTGTTAAGTTCGTATTATAACTTGTTATAATTTTAGTATTATTATCATTATTATTATTATATTTATTTTATATTATATATAAAATATAATATTAAGTAAGACGTAACCAAGATATAAAAGACGTTAGGGAATAAGAGATAAAGTTGAGGGGGTCATGGCGGGAAGGCGGCAGCGCAGAGGCAGGAGACCATGAGGATTCAGACAAGAGGGGCGGGGCAAAGGCAAGGGGGAAAGGATTAATGTTTCGTAAGAAAAATTATAATAATTAATAATAATAATTAAATAAAAAGTGAATGATAAAAAGTAAATAATAATAATAATAATAAAAATAATAAAATAAATAATAATTAATGAATAATTTAATAATAATAATAATGAATAATAAAATAATTAATAATAATAATAATTAATAACAATAATAATAGAATTTAAAAATAATAATAATTACTAGATCAAGTGAAAAAAAAAAATAAAAATGCCAGCAATGAAATATCATTTGGTAATGTGCAAGATAGCGAATGGTGTATTAAAATATTATGCAATTGAATATATTAAATTATATATAAATGATGTTCCCTTCCAATTAATAAACAAAAATAGAAAATGTAGTTCAAGGTAAAAAATTTTTAGAAAATAGTAAATTGATAGAAAAAAAAATACTGCCAAATAAATTATATATAAATGATTTATGTCGCATTTAGTAAATAAATTTCTATTAATAAAAACGATTTAGAACTTTACAATATGTAAGATAGCGTAGTTGAAAAGAATGAAAAATAAAAGCAAAATAGCCAATGTATTCAGGTTGTAATATTATATTATAGAATATTTAATGCTTTATAACACAGGTAGAGTTAAACTTATGCATTAAAACAAATACGGGTTTTTCTAATATTATTTCATGCCAAATTATAATTTTTTTATTATTAAATAAACGTAGAGCGAAACGGAAGCATGGCATGCTTCTGGTTTATCTGAAGCTTTCGAGTATGAAACGTAATTTAGTGCGACCTTCCCACGAGAGGGCATTTATGCCGCCAAAAGTTCTACGCATAGCCAAGGAATGAATTGGGCAATGGCCAAAAACTTTGTCCTTCGCCAAAAACGTAGGAAATTTATTGATTGTATTATTACGTCAAATTTAATAAAAACAGAGTAAGGTTTAATTTACAAAACAATGTCAAAAAGCGCAGGCAGCTCAACCAAGAGAAAAGCTTAGTCAGAATATACAAACAAACGTTAAGGCGCGCCTGCGCAGAGATAACGGTATATCGCATAAGTTAAAAATTTAGGAAACCTTGCACTCACTTAAAATTTATTATTTTGATGCATGATTTATGGTTATAAATTTCCACCTTCTTTTCAAAATTTTCCTCTCTTAATTAGTTGGTATAGCCTATCCAAAAAAATTAAATAAAATGTATTTAACATATTGTGGAAAGAATACCGAAAAAAAAAGCGGGCATACAAAATAACGAATCGTAAATGAAAATTTGTGGGAGGAGCTAAGCCGAGATTTGCTTCTTCTTCCACACAAGTCTGCTCTCTTGTGAATTCCTGTGTACGGTCCATTTAAATCCTAAACAAGCAGCTGTGAGAAGCTCACATCAAAAAAAAAAAAAAGAAGAAACGAAGAAGCTGCCCTTTAACAAGAGAAAGAAAATGAACCGCTAATGGCGAGAATTACATAATGCATATAGAAGGAAGAAGCTATTCCTTATTTTCTAGATAAGAATGTTTTGATAGAGTTTACATATTGCATCTGAATTGTCTGCTGACGAGCATGACCTACCTAGAGAAATTGTACGTTTTATTTAAAATTTATTTGAAAGAAATAAGAGAATGAAAATGCAGACGACACAAAATGGGTGATGAGTATGAAGACATTATAGTATATTAGTAATCGGCTGAAAATTACATGACGGGGGTAAAATTAAAATTTACTAAAGTAGTCATTAATGGCGTTCTAATATGTAAACTATATTCTTCTCTTTTTGGCTATTGTAGTATCTGTCTTGTCTATTTCTATTCTATAACGTATTATGTCATAACTATAGATAAGTTTATAAGGGTTATTTGTGTCGAAATTTCAAATCATATTGCAATTAACACAGAGAGAAGCTTTCTTCTCTCTGTTTTTGCAATTTGTTTGATAGCAAGGGCCGGGGTAGCATTTGATGTGAGAAATTTACATTTTCACATACAAACAATGCCGCCTATTATATATTTAAAATTGTTTTATATTGTACTAGCCAATGGGGAGGCGAGATTTGGATTGTAAGGGTAGGAGCGTCATCAACGCCCTGCACCGAGAGGAGTGCCCTACGATACCTAGTGGCGGGAAGCTGCTCGCTGCATCTCTCCCATAGATTCAACTTATCGAATCCATTATTATAATAATTATTTGTGAAAGCCTTGTGTTATACCAACTTACCAAGTACTATTTAATTGCCCAAGCAAACAAAGCTATTTTGTATACCAAATTAGGCAGCATAAAAATAAACATGCTCAGTGCCTCTTCATTGTCAGTTTAACCGGCGACATGCCACGATCATTAATATGGGCCTTAATTACTGTGTTATCAAATGAAATATCCATACCATTATTGCAATTATAAAATTGATTATATCATCTGTCATAATATTATTTCACGTGCACAATTAATAAACTTCAAAAGCAGAATAAACCCTTTCAATACCTTCACCCTCATTTATCATTACTTATCTAATTTGCCTGGTTGCAACATTGCCAGTGCAACAATTTGGTGAAAGCCCAGAGTGACATGCAACCTTGCAACTTTGCAACCTGCAATACATTGCAATCTGCAATAAACTATAGTGCCTTCTGAAATGAATCTAAAAATTTTCTATTAAAAACAGTGAAAAAAAAAAGAAAATAAAAGAATGAGCGGTGATTAAAAACAGTGAAAAGTTGTGTAATGGTAATTAATACTAACTTTGCGTGAAGAAAAAAATTTATATTAACAAAAAAAAAAAATAATAATAATAATTGTGAAAATACAAAAGTCGCAATAAAAATAAAAATAAAGAAAAACAAAAAGAGAAGAATTTGAAAAGCCCTCTCAAATAACGATCTTTTTGCGCCATAGCAACAATCTTGAGAGAATTTAGGCCTAAACCTTCTGAAACAAAAATGGTCTCAATCAAGAAACTTTCTGTAAAAACCAAATCTTCGAGAGCTAAAATGGTCCCAGCAGAGACCTCGCTTTAGAACAACAGCTTCCCCAACAACGATGAAAAAAAATGGGGAAATAAGCAGTCTCCTTCACCCAAAATCTGTTACTTTCCCCCCATAAACGAAGATCAATCCCTTTCTTCAAGAGTTGGATACTCGGAAACATTCCCGCTCATACCCACGCGGATGGAGAAGTCAACTACAAAACCCCGCGAGGGAGGGGAAGTCAACTACCAACCATCTCTCCCCCACAAATGTAAGTGTTTCTTACTCCCAACTCCAACATTGAAAAAAAAAGGGAGACCTTTCGAAATCCAAGAAACTAATAAACGACAACAACTAAATAAAAATATAATTTTATATATTAATAATTAGTACAGTGATTAATGTTCGTAAGAAAAATTAATAATAATAATAATAATAATAATAATAATAATAATAATAATAATAATAATAAAAAAAATGAATAATAAAAGTAAATAATAATAATAATAATAATAATAAATAATAATAATAATAAAAATAATAATATAATAATAATAATAATAAAATAATAATAATAATAATAATAATAATAATAATAATAATAATAATAATAATAATAATAATAATAATAATAATAATAAAAATAATAATAAAAATAAAAAAAAATAAAAATGCAGCAATGAAATATATTTTGTAATGTGCAAATAGCGAATGGTATTAAAAATATTATGCAATTGAATATATAAATTATATATAAATGATGTTCCTTCCAATAATAAAACAAAAATAGAAAATGTATCCAAAGGTAAAAATTTTAGAAAATAGTAAATGATAGAAAAAAATATGCAAATAAATATATATAAATGATATGTCGCAGTTAATAAATATTTCTAATAATAAAACGATTTATAATATGAAGCAATATGTAACACAATGAAATTGAAAAAGAATGAAAAATAAAAATAAAATAGCCAATGTATTCAGGTGTAATATTTATTATAGAATATTAATGCTATAACACAGGTAATTACTTATGATAAAACAAATAGGGTTTTCTATATATTTCATGCCAATTATAATTTTTATTATTAAATAAACGTAGAGCGAGACGGAAGCATGCTTCTGGTTTATCTGAAGCTTTCGAGTATGAACGTAATTTTGCACCTCCACGAGAGGATTGCCGCCAAAAGTTCTACCGATAGCCAAGGAATGAATTGGAAGGCAAAAACTTTTCCTTCGCCAAACGTAGAAATTTATGATTGTATTTATTAGTCAAATTAATAAACAGAGTATAGGTTTAATTACAACAATGTCAAAAGCGAGCAGCTCAACCAAGAGACAAAGCTTAGTCAGATATACAAACAAACGTTAAGCGCGCCTGCGCAGAGATAACGGTATATCGCAGTCCTAAAATTTAGGAAACCTTGTAAAATTTATTATTTTGATGCATGATTTATGGTTATAAATTTCCACCTTCTTTTCAAATTTCAATCTCTCCATAGACTCTTGTAGCCTATCCTAATTATTAAATAAAATTATAACAATTGTGAAAGAATACCGAAAAAAAAGCGGGCATACAAAATAACGAATCGTAAATGAAAATTTGTGGGAGGAGCTAAGCCGAGATTTGCTTCTTCTTCCACACAAGTCTGCTCTCTTGTGAATTCCTGTGTACGGTCCATTTAAATCCTAAACAAGCAGCTGTGAGAAGCTCACATCAAAAAAAAAAAAAGAAGAAACGAAGAAGCTGCCCTTTAACAAGAGAAAGAAAATGAACCGCTAATGGCGAGAATTACATAATGCATATAGAAGGAAGAAGCTATTCCTTATTTTCTAGATAAGAATGTTTTGATAGAATTTACATATTGCATCTGAATTGTCTGCTGACGAGCATGACCTACCTAGAGAAATTGTACGTTTTATTTAAAATTTATTTGAAAGAAATAAGAGAATGAAAATGCAGACGACACAAAATGGGTGATGAGGATGAAGACATTATAGTATATTAGTAATCGGCTGAAAATTACATGACGGGGGTAAAATTAAATTTTACTAAAGTAGTCATTAATGGCGTTCTAATATGTAAACTGTATCCTTCTCCTTTTTGGCTATTGTAGTATCTGTCTTGTTCTGTCCTATTCTATTGCTTATTATGTAATAATTATAAATAGATTTATAAAGGTATATAGCCTGAATGATATTGCAATTATCACATTCATAAGTTCCCTTATGCCTGTTGTTGCAATTCATTGCAGAAGCAAGGGCCGGGGTAGCATTTGATGTGAGAAATTTACATTTTCACATACAAACAATGCCGCCTATTATATATTTAAAATTGTTTTATATTGTACTAACCAATAGGGAGGCGAGATTTGAAATTGTAACGGGTAGGAGCGTCATCAACGCCCTAAACCGAGGAGTGCCCTACGATACCTAGTGGCGGGAAGCTGCTCACAGCAGCTCTCCCATAAATACAACTTATTCGAATCCATTATTATAATAATTATTTGTGGAAGCCTTGTGTTATACCAACTTATAAAGTACTAATTACTGCCCAAGAAAACAAAGCTATTTTGTATACCAAATTAGGCAGCATAAAAATAAACATGCTCAGTGCCTCTTCATTGTCAGTTTAACCGGCGACATGCCGCGATCATTAATATGGGCCTTAATTACTGTGTTATCAAATGAAATATCCATTACCATTATTGCAATTATAAAATTGATTATATCATCTGTCATAATATTATTTCACGTGCACAATTAATAAACTTCAAAAGCAGAATAAACCCTTTCAATACCTTCACCCTCATTTATCATTACTTATCTAATTTGCCTGGTTGCAACATTGCCAGTGCAACATATATATATATATATATATATATATATATATAATATATATATATATACTATATATATATATATATATATATATATATATATATATATATATATGTAATATCTTATATATATTTTATATTGTGGCGTCTGGTGGAAGGGGCTGCGACCACCATGACGAGTCCAAAGCAGCCCGCCCGGGACGAACGACCAATTCAATCGCGACAATGCTCTAACTCTATTCAATATCATCTAGTCTCAGCTAATGAAGGTGGTTCTTCAACAGCGACCATAACCCCTTCATATTGGTGACCACCGAAGTGACCTAGTGCACTGGAGTGGAACAACGAACACCAAGCCAGCATCCCATGCTTCTTCAAAGTTGTTCCGCCGTGGTAAAGAACATTTCGTGTAGAGTTTTGTTTTACCACGTTCCCGTCAACGCGCTTACACTCAATTTAAGTTTTGCTTCCTGCTGGGGGCTGCTTGTTCGGTCAGTCCTGTAACGCCTGTTACTGTGCTTCTCACTGCAGGTGCAAGACCAACTGCACGTAGAGTACGGAGTGGTTCGAAGCCTTCTCGGTGGCTTTAATGTGTGCACACCTAGCTCTC
>JABUQX010094328.1:45000-47500 GCA_015478945.1 Trachelipus rathkii
ATTATTGAGCATTACATCGCAGACAGAAGCTGTAGAGGCGCTGATTCTTTTGGTAATTTCTTCAAATGGTTCCAATAGTTTAATGCAGTGTGATATGATGTCATTTTCCCCATTAGTAAGAATGTTAACTTTGGAATACGAACTAGCGTACATAGCAAGAGGTTCTCTATGCTCGCAGTCTCTTATTGCAAGTTGATTGAAGAAGTTAGGCTTGTCAATTTGTTTGTAATTTTTATTTAATATTTTTTGAAGTTTTATTTTTCAAATTAACTTTAACAATGAGTAAATGTAACACTGAAAGTGATTCATTAGTTCCAAAAGATTCCGAAGAACATTTCAAAAAAATTAATGCAACAAACTGGTGTAAGTCCGAATTAATAACTTCTGGGAAATTTTTTGAACTTGCTCACTGTGACAGCAATTTTAAACTTTCGTTTCTATGCAAATTTCAAAATCTTTACCTTTGTTTAACTTTAATTTTTATACAATTTAAAAGTTACAGATGAAGAAGCACCGAATCGACATAAAAACTAAATCAACAGTAATAGAATGTATTATGTGTATAACTATTTCTCGAAAAACTATTTATCATTTTTTGTTTATGTCTTCAAATGTACCGATGTATCGGATGTACCGGCGATACAATACCGAGTACCGGTATCGCCCAAACGTTTTTTCAAAGTAACGAGTATCGGTATCGCCCAAGAGAATTGACAAGTATCAATGTACCGGTATCCGCCCAAGCATTTTCATATACCGTGCCCTCACTGTATATATATATATATATATATGGTCAGAGTGTCTAAAGCTGACATCATGTAACTTTAGAACGGCAGGACCTACAGTAAAACAAATTGCATATTTGGAATCAGCGGAAAATTCTAAGGAGGGGTTTTTAATTTCTTATTTTTATTTTATTTTTTTATTTTTTTTTATTTTTTATTCGTCGGAAATATAACAACGAGCCATAACTTTCCCTAAGCAATCGACGATATTTTTACCATCTAAATTAAGTAGCCAGGCAATGCTCAGCCTACGACTGAAAAACGAATAAATGTGAAGCAACATATCTTCATTACTATAGTATTTTTATATATTTAGATTGTTATTTATCATTATTATTTGATTTTTATATATATATAATTTTTTGTAATATAGATAAAACGGAAATTGCCTAAAACAGGCATACGGAATGAGCTCTTCCATTCTTACCTCGCCGCATATATTTGGAAAAAAATATTCCCAAAGAAAATCGATTTATAGAGTTTTTAGAAGAGATTAAAAATCAATTTAGAAGAAGAATTTAAATTTGGAAACGTATGTTAAGAGGTAAAAAATTTTTTTTTTTCTTGTAATTAAAGTAATAGCATAGTGTAAAGGCAATAATTTTTTTTTTTTTAACTAAAGGAATACCATAGGGTAAACCGCAAAGATGGCATGAGTCGGGGTCTCTCGGCCTCCCGGTGGACGACGGGGGGACTTCGTCCCCCCTCTGTCCCCCGTCGGCTCGAGCCCCCTAATGGAAAAAAAAGAAATTTCTAAAATTTTCCGAATAAACGCAAAAAAAAAAAAAAAATTAAAAACCCCTCCTTAGAATTTTCCGCTGATTCCAAATATGTAATTTGTTTTACTGTAGGTGCTGCCGTTCTCGAGTTACATGATGTCAGCTTTAGACACTCTTACTATATATATATATATATATATATATATATATATATATATATATATATATATATATATATATATATATATATATATATATATATATATATATATATCTGACTGCTGTCTTGGTTGGACGTATTAAAAAAGAGAAGAGCGAAAGGAAAGAGAAGAACTGGAAGAAAGAAATAGAAGCCTACCAACAACTACAGGAGTTTCTTATTTGTGAAGAGAGATTGGACATATTTAAAAACTTTTTAAGAGTCTATAATGTTAAGAAATAAACCAAATCAAGAAATTACAAATGGAAAATTTTTAAAATTAATGTAAAATTAAAAATAATGGAAGATAAAAGAGCCGCAACACTTTCACTCCTATTCTTATCCTCAAAGACAAAATCTACCTCCTCGTTGCTTAACGTGCGCCCTCTCCACAATACCTTAAGTCTTTTCTATAAGGATGGCTAAAAGTAGACAATACTTCAAAATACTGGCCATATCTATATTCTATTATACGACATTATGCAAAAACAATATATATAATAAGTCTGCATCTGGCATTAATTTTCAATTTTTAACCCTAGGCCCCCTAGCTATGGGTTGCAAAATCTTACAATGGAAACAACGAAAGCAACATTAAAGATGTTTACAGACTTACGGGTTATAATGCCAATAGTTTGTTGAAAATTGAACAAATATGCATTTAACTTCATAATTATAAAGTTTAATTTAAATTTTTTATATCTATTGAAGTTAAATCACTTAAATAGTAATTTTAGTAGAGAGTATAAATGTTATATTCAAATAAAAAAAAAAAGAGAAAAAAAAATTCAATCAAT
>JABUQX010094329.1:0-10808 GCA_015478945.1 Trachelipus rathkii
TTTTCGGAGTTCAGAGGTTTTTCCTTTAGCGTCAGGAGATCCAATGGACTTATATCTAAAATATACTTGATTTATGTTCGATTTCTAGGTCAACAATTTTACTTCTTAATACTCACAGGACTTTTTTTCATCATTAACAAAAACAAGAACCTGTATTTCATCTTCCTCTCCATCGGTAAGAGTTTAAATTTTTTCCGTACTTCTTAATTTGATCTTCAAACCAATCAGATGATTTTCTCTCAGACTCTTGGTTGGTTTTCAGCATATTTTAACTCGAGTACTATTAACTTAAATTTATTTTCTTGATATTTATCATTACTATCTTTCTTTACATATAATATTAAGTCTGGTTTTCCTGCTCTAGAATATTTAGTTCCGGTAAGCATTTATGTGTCCACTAGCTTCTTGGGCAGAGAACAAACCTTGCGATACCGTCTGAAAATGATTTTCTGCCGTAATTAACTTTCAGAGGAAATAAAGCTTCTATCAAATCTTTTACTCGTACTTCACCTTCGCTACTTAGCATATCTACATGTTTAATCTTTAATCTTCGAACTTTCTGCATACTTATCTTGGAGATTAGTAACTCCATATATTTTAATGTCTTGGTAATAAGATTTCCCTGGTTCACCTACTACTTCAAATCCATCTTTGGTTTCTTGGTTCACTATGATATTAACTTGTTCACACTTGGTATGATCAGCATCTTTAGGCAATGAAATAACCTTATTCACTTTAAAATCTTTGCCTTCTATTACGTTTAAGATAATGTATTTACCATCTTGATTTTTGAATAAAAATGTGCTTACCATTTTATTTACTTCGGTACTAACATCTTCAGGCACTTGCGCACTTCTCGTACCATGCTCCGCACTCCCAGGTTTTATATATTTTTCTTCATAGCTGAAAACCTGTTTTTCTAGCGTATTTTCAGCAAGCAACTCACCTAAAATTAAGCAATTTAAATAATTATTACTTTTACCACCATCGTTTGAATCGACAATTGAGAAATATAAATGTTTTAGTTCTGTTTCTTCAAGTGTATCAGGGTTCCTAAATAGCTCTACAAAACTCTTAGGCTTAATTATTTCAGCTGATTCTTTCACCGATATTCCATCCCCATTTGGATCAAGATCAAAATTTACACCTATCTCTATTTCTTTTGGAGCAAGAGTCCTCATATTTGGTAGGTTTTTAATATAACCTCGAGTTTCTATCTGCTTTATTGCATCTTCAGCTGTATACGTACCTTTTTTTAATTCCACAACAATTGGAAGAGCATACCATTTTTTCTTTTGAACTCCCATCATAACGTGAAATAAACATCAAATCTGCGTATCCTTTGCCAACTATGCGCTCAACGTAAATATCAAGTGCATATTTGTATTTAAAATTCATGATACGATGCTTCTGAATCAACTAGTTTCATCCTATATTTAATCTCTGTATTGTCTAACCCAGTAAGTACTTTTTCTGATATATATATATATATATATATATATATATATATATATATATATATATATATATATATATATAATATATAATATATATATATATATATATATATATATATATATTATATATATATCACATATATTGCTAATTTGATGCTAGTTCCATTGAAAGGGTGACAACCCTCCCTGAGAGTATGTAACTCGAGGACTAGCATCGGAAACATTGAGCCGAGAAGGTGTTCTGGAGTTCTCTAGGTGAAAGAGTTTCGAGCCCAGAAAGAAGATGGTGGTGGTGTAACTAAAAGAGCAAAGCCCTACCTGGAAGATGAAGAAGATAATAACTGTGTCGATAATAATTGGTGAAAAGTTCTCTAAATATGGTTTGAATTATCTATTTCTAACAAAGAATAATTTTTATTAACATTTTACTCTTAATACACATGCTAAGAGAATAAGATAATTTTAAGCATTGCTGAATAAAATTTAATTATATATAATATATTATATATTAATATATTAATATATAATTATTATATATATATATTTTATATTATATATATAATTAATATATATAATATTATATATATATAATATTATATATATATTATATATATTAAATAATAATATATACTAATCAATACACTAATTAACCATATAAACTATACATACCATAATTTACTATTCATCTGTATGTAAGGTAACTCCATCTCCATCTTCCTCCAACTTTTTTAAGTGTAACATTGTAATTTCATATAAATATAGTTTCTATTTATTTTTTCCCGAGAGCTTTTTCACGCTCACGGTTATAAACATTTCACTTCTTTTAGACACAATATCACTTCAGGTACAGCACTTTTACCTTATCATTTCTCCTAGATGGTAGTTTACATACAAAGAAGACAAATCGTCTTCTTTCGAGGCGAAAGATTTATGACGAGATTTCAATCAATCGTGCTCCCTCTCTCTTGCATTTGACGATATTATTTTACATTACTCATTGGCATTAGGCGCGTTGAAGCATCCCGTACTCATAAACTAAAAGGCAAATCTAACAAACCATCAGTATAGTTATGATAGACTCGACGCCCAATATACACAATGGGTAAGTATCTCTGAACACATGTAGCTAGCAGTTCTCCGTCTAGAATGAAATGCGTACTAGTGAGTGTGCTTATAAGTAATCAAGGAGCGTACAAAAAGGGAACACTTAGAAGACGCTCAGAGGTGCATCGAAAGGAGACCCACTATGTGTGTGGAAAATGAACATTGAGTATTTATTATTACATATAGAGCATGAGGTATGACAGTTTATAATGAGTAGAAAGTAATAGCACGACTCTTGTGTTGTGCGTTCTAGAATTATACGTGCGCGTACTGAATTCCGAGCCGGAATCCTGTGTTCGAGAGGAAAAATATATCTCTGTTGCTTATGTAGCTTTCTACTGTAAGAAACTGTGAGATAAGGAGCTTAGAATAAAATCACAGATCTAGTAATTTACAACAACACACACACTAAACGTATAAACACACAATGACACAACTACACAGAAAATATTAAAATATTAGAAAACACAACAATAACACAAACAGTATTCCAAAACTAAACCAGACATTAAAACAACCAGAGAGCGCTGAACTACATCTAGCACGTAGGACTCATGTGACCAGCTAGTTCTATATTGGATAGATGAGGGTGTCACATGACTACCAACAATCTTCTACACCCACAAACCAGCATAATATATATATATAATACAGCTGCAATAAATATACATGGATGTCATGACATAATATCTATATAAAATAATGATAAAAATTTTTAATGAATTCAGTAGCATACAAATACATAAGAACTATGTTACTTACGTAATATTAGAGTAATGGAGCAATTTTATAATATTGAGAGTCTGTGTTTATTTGAGAGTTGTGATAAGTGAACCAACTTACAGTTTAATTACTTCTCACAGAATGCTATATTATAGCATATAACGTGGACTGTGAGTTAATTAATCTAGATGAAATAGATTCTCTGCTTCAAATATAATCGTGTGAGTTTTTGATTATTGTCTATAGAAATAAAGGGGGTAATTAAATTAACAATAAAAAATATCTACTACAAGCGACAATTTTCAGTTACTGTAACAATAGACAACTTTTTATTATTTACATTCCTTTTAATCTGAATCATTATAAATATAAATCTCTACACTTCAAAGTATGAGAAAACAGTACTTATGGTTGACTAGATTATATTAACTTATAATATTTACCGACATCATACATATTATATACACCTAATATATGGAGGCGTCGATTACAATAAAACTACTATACCGCGTTTTTTGACACTAAAAATCTACTTCAATTGAGCACACTTATCTCTGACTCTCTCATCTCTTACAATCTCTCTATCTCTATATAAATTAATTATAATATATTATTAATATAATATACATTAATATATATTAATATATATAATATAATAATATATATATATTATATAAATATATATATATATTAATATAAATTATTAATAAATATATATTATATATGTATTATAATATTATATATAATATATTAATATAATATATATATTTATTATAATATTATAATTATTAATTATATATTATTAATTAATATATCTTATATATATTAAACATGTACCTTAAACTTGAAGCATAAGTGCATCAGTATTACCATAACAAAAATTGTCAGAAGCTTATCGTTAATAATCCCATTTTTTAGTAAATAATGTCATAATTAAACTATTTTCTGGCATAGTTTCGTGCAACTTTTGTAATTTTTCATCAATAAGTAAACGGATTTAACCATTATGAATTAAATTTTATTAGAGTGTTTACGCTGAGTTAAATAATAGGATTTAAAATAATGAATATAATATTAATAATAATAATAATATAATAATTAATAATAATAATAATAATTAATAATAAAATAATAATAAATAATAAATAATAATATATATTAATAATAATATATATAAATATAATAGATCTAATTAATAAATAATTGAATAATTAAAATATATGTTGAAGTATTTTGTTTGCAACTCGATGCATTAGCATTTTGTCAATCATACAATATTATCTTTTCAAAACATTCATCACTTTTTACCCTCTCATATTATTCATATAAACTTTTCACGTAATCTTTTCATCCACCTTCTCTAATTTTTATTCAACACAGTTTATTATACATTTTTTTATTTTTTTATAAGTGGGGGGGGAATGCTCCCTATAACTCTAATTACAATCCCTTTAAGTACTTGTGTGTGGTTGAACCTCCCTTTTTTACGCTCGCACAGCCCCTATGTAGCTTATTTCCGAGTGCTTCTTCTCCGTCAATGGTTTTTCGTAACACCTCACCAACATTGTGGAATGAGGGTACAGGAGAAAAAACGGTCCTTTAGCTCTTTCACCTTTGACCGGGCCGTCAATTGTAGGGAACCTGAGCATTGGCTAACCACTGAGGAGGACCGTTCTGTCACTTTGGTGAATATAATCTCTGGCTCTACGTGAAATATTAAGGCGCCGTGTTGGATACACGGGGGCTTAAACGGCGTATGAGTTCCGGAGGATCTTCCGAGGCCACATCACAAGACCTACCCTAGGGGTGAAGGGTCGCAAGAGTTGTGTGGGTCTTGGCCTGTAGCACTGATTAGGGAAATGAATTATCCTTCCTATATGAAATATACCCTTTCCAGCCCAATCCCTGTTTATTACACTTTTTATGTTATCATTTTATTTTTATTGTATAAATATTAGTTACATTATATGTGAGAAGATATTGTAGTTACTTTTTTTATGGAA
This sequence comes from Trachelipus rathkii, assembly GCA_015478945.1. Classification (NCBI taxonomy): domain Eukaryota; kingdom Metazoa; phylum Arthropoda; class Malacostraca; order Isopoda; family Trachelipodidae; genus Trachelipus; species Trachelipus rathkii. The sequence goes on from JABUQX010094329.1 coordinate 5,288, forward strand.
AAAAAGTCACTAAAAATGAAACATAACAGTTTTAAAACAATCAAGGTGAGATTTAAACCATACATCAACATCAATCTACCAAATCTTGTCAGGTATCCCAGCTGAACCCTCCAACGGTCCCTACTACTCTAGACCAGCAGGTACTTCCATTTTTCTTCCTTCTCCTACACCTGAAGGTCCTTTGCATAATCTCAGCGATTCGTCGACTGGCATGTCCCTAACACCCCAGGGTACAAAAGCTGACGGAGGCAATCCAGTAAAAGGAGCCCCCCGTCAATTGAGGTCGTTCATATTTGTTTTACTCCATATGTTGTTACCGCCCTGCTCCAGGAATGACAGTAGGATACATCAATTCCCGATATAATTACATACTGCGTATCCCAACTACCTATGCCAAAGCTCTTACTGAGAAACTAAAATTATGTATAAAGGGGGCGATAAGTGCCGGAGCTATCTTTTCGATTTGCGTCATATAATAGTTCTAACTACCTTTCTAGTTTGCCGGTGCATGTTTAAGTCACTCTTACCCTCCCAGTCTTGGGGAAAATGAGAGGTGGGTGAATGAATAACGTGAATGGAATATTATATATATTATATATATATTTCAATTTAATTAATTTTAATTACTTAATCATATTATATATATTATATTTATATTACTATTATCCCTGGCTGTAGGTAATTTCTATATACCTCATATTATATATATATAATATAAATTATAAATATAAGATATAAAATATCCTTTATATTTATCATAAAACTGTGTGTAAGTATATATAGTATAAAATATATGGATGTATTATAATATGTAATATATAAATATATAATTTTAATATCAATTAATGTAAATACCTATAGATTAATATAATATATAATATATATATATTATATATATATATATAATTATATATATATTTATATATAATTATATATTATATATATATATAGTATATATACTAAATATATAGTATATAATATATATACTATATATATATACTATATATATAATATAATATGCCTATTCAATAGTACTCTTGATGAGTTATATATTTTTACATAAATATAGTATATATATATTATGGTATATATATATATATATATTAAGTATATATGCATATATGATAAGAAATTAATCTAATTACTATAATTATATAAATAATATATTTATCTATAATTTCTATTATTTATGTAATCATTACTAACTTATTAACTTTACTATTACTTTAAGAGTTAAGGTTTATTCATTTTTAGAGTTTTGTTTAAACTAAAACTCAGAATTAGCTTTATATCAATATACTCATTCATAAGTATTACTAGTTACTATACCACTTTCCTTCTCGCTGGAAATGTTCGAATCTCTGCAATATATCAAAAAGCTGGTAGCCTTCGTCAATGCTTTAACTTTCTTCTTCCCAGGTCTAACTTTTAAATTCTTTTCAAATTTTGAATGTAGTTTGTTTAACTTCCTTTACGACTTGCAGAAATTTGAGATGAGGATACAGCGCATGTAAGTCGGTGGTTTGGCAACAAAACGTTCCCTCCAATTCGGTCCCTTCCCTTAGGAGTTGACTGTCTTTAAAGATGGGGTTTGGTTTTCTCTGAAATATGGCGATGAACACCGTATCATGTTCTATTTATTTGTCTTCTGCAGGAACGACTTCTACCTTCGGCGAGGAGACGTATTTTTTTAAAAAAAATTTTTTTTGTGATGCTTCCTGATATAAAGTTATTGTTATACTTCTTTGGTTTCCCTGAGAATTATTTATTCTTCATGCTTCAAATGGAGGGGTCTCTTGAGAACGGGGGAGGGGATATTTTTAACATGGAGACATTGATTCCATTCCATTTCCCTTAGTTTAACTCTGACTATTCTCGTACTATTTATCACAGAAACTTACTTTCTGGATAAACGTTGGCTTCATACTCGGAATTCATGAAGCTTATATTTCACTCAGAATAAATATTTGAGCAATTCTTTCTAGGATGAAATATCAATATTTTATTTGCACAATTCTGAGCTAAAATATAATGGTAATATATCAGATTGAATAGTTTAAACATTGTGGTTCTTCTTCCGAAAAATTCTGGAATTTTGAAAAGAATCTGACCTCAAACTTTGACCTTTTTCTTCTGGTCTCTTTTCTGTTTCTTCCGATGACTTCACTGTCTTACTTTCATTCAAAATTTGTCTATAATTCATTTTTAAAGGATTCTAGTACTATATTTTTCAATCTCCATCTTCCTAAAGCTTATCCATTTCAAAAATGTTAATTTTTTTAATGATGAGATTTCTGCTTCCTCTGAGCCGAATACTAATAAAACCTACCGTGATCCTCTTGTGATTCTTAAAATTTGTCCTTCCGACGATTTTCACCCAGTCCTTGGTAAATTATATCACTTCTACCTTCCTTTTGAGCGCTCATTCACCTGCAGTGTACCAGCGTTATACATTATATCTATTATTTTTTCTTCTTTGGCTTTAGTTTCCGATTTTGTTTTACCTGTTTACGAAACTTTGCTTACAGTTTCTGACATTTTAGCCTTATACCCTTTCTGAGCCTTTGGCTTTCACGTCTGTATATCTGAAACATTTCAGTCTTTTCACCTTTTCTAACCATTTTATCCTTTCAACTCCTGTTTCTCTATAGTATTTTCTCGGTTTGGGCCTTTCTTTCCTCGCTTTCTGAACATTTCGCTTTCACCGAGTCTGAAACATTTAAGACTTTCACCCGTTTTTGAAACATTATGAAGTTTCAACAGTTTTGAACATTGGAAACTTTTCACCCTGTTCTGAAACTTTTTAGCCTTTTCACCATTTGCTTAACATAATTTAGACTTTTCACCTGTTTCTGAAACATTTTAGCCTTACCCTGTTCCTGATAAAATTTAAGCATTTTCACCAACTGTTTTTGAAAACATTTTAAGCCTTTTCACCCTGTTTCTGAAACATTTTAAGCCTTTTCACCCTGTTTCTGAAACATTTTAAGCCTTTTCACCCTGTTTCTGAAACATTTTAAGCCTTTTTACCCTGTTTCTGAAACATTTTAATCCTTTTCCCTCTGTTTCTGATTACCAAAAAAAAGACCGGTAGGGAGCCGTACACTATTAGTCTTTGCCTTCTCCCGTCTCCTAGATTTTTGATTTTCTGATTTCAAGTATTTCTGGAATCCTTTTTTGCATCACTAAACATATGGAAATCATATGACAGAGTCTGAATAAAACTTTGATTTTTCAATAATCACTCTTTCGGCATCTGTTCTTCTCGCTCTGTGACTATTATAATTTTAATTTAGGTTTCTCTATGTCAGCTGCTACAAACTCCCATTGTTTATCTTTGAGGAATATATATGGAAAAATACTCTAGAACATATTTCAAAAGTGTTTGATTTTAAGGTTAATTTACAATTTCTTTAGAACACATATCTCTATTTATTTTTCAACATAGTCATTATGAGATTCAATATATTCGGCTGGGAACGAGTTTATAAAAAGCAAGCCAAATCTATTTCTGACGTCTAAAAATTCGTTATCGAGTATTTTTCTGTCTGTAATCATATCATCACAGCTTCAAGATCTACAATGAAGTAATCAAATTTCTTTATTTTTTTTTTTTTTAGAGATCGCCACCACTCACGGCCTGGGCCTTTCTCAAGGAGGGGGCGGAAAATAAAACATTGAAAAAACCCACCCAATCCCCAGTCTGACGCAAAGTTCTCAGGTGAGCGCAAACTTGGGCTTTAAAGAGAGAAAGATTAAATACAGTTGGAAAAACAGAAAATTACATCCTTATAAAGCGTAGTCTGGAAAGAAAGGCACGCAAACGAACAAGTCTGGGGTTTGCAATACTCACGCAAAATTCGTGCGAGAGCAAGGCACCCCTTGTGCTACGACTACGAGGGCGACGCAAGGGTGGTGGAATGCTAGAGGTCAACTCCCCGAGCATTGCCGCCGTAGTACTTATAGAGAAAGGGATAGAGCGCCAACGTTACGTTCGCAGAGATAGAGGGTTAAAGGAGATATTGAAAGTAGGGGACAGTTTATTAGGTCTCTTAGCTTTAGACTCAACCCTAACCAATAGAAGGGTGGCCCGGAGCCCCCCCCCCCTCAAAAATGTGGACAGTACTCCATACAAGGGCGAATAGGCCCTTATATAACTGGAAGTACCTGTTCGGAAGAAAAAAATTCCGCAAACCTGAACAGAACTCCCAGCTTCTTTGGAGGCCCTTAAACAACCATTGAAATAATGAGGTTTCCAAAGATAATTGTTGTTTATGAAAGATCAAGAATGTTTATGTTATTCATAGGAGAGACGTTAGAGCGTCGAAGGAATAGGAAAGGTCGAGGTGTTTTTGAAGAGGGAGATGAAGAGAAGTTGAGTTTTTTAAAGAGAGTTTAAATTTACAAGGTTGCGGTGACCCACCGGAAAATCCAATTCAGATCGGCAAGAATAGAATCGGAAAGCTGAAGACGAAGGGGCAACTCTAGAAGCAAAGAGGGAGCAGATTGAAAATGAGTTGAAAAAGGAGAGTTGAGTCATTCCGGCATAAGAGTGGAAGCCAGAAGTTTCCAGTAACACTGAGGAGTCGTTGATGAAAGTAGGAATAAAGTTTGGAATAGAACAGAACTTGCGGAACACCACAGTTAACAGGAAAGGAAAGGAAGAGAACGCTCCATCAGCAAGTGCTGGTAACTGAAGCGATCGGAGACAAAACTGACAAGAGAAGCAAGAGAAGGAGGAAACCCAAAGGAAAGGGAGCTTTATAGAGCAGTGACGCGTGCCAAATCCGGTCAAAGGCCTTGGAATATGTCAAGCGCCACCACGCAAGACTCCCCATGGTCCCTAAGGGCAAAAGACCATAAATCAGTTAATAGGAAAGTATGTCACCGTTGACTCAAACGACGAAAGCCCTACTAGTGTCTGAAAAAGAAAGGGGAATGAGACTCCAGATGAATCCAGGAAATGAGAGTTAAGTAAGAGTTTCAAAGATTTTTAGAATGAATACAAGTGAGAGCTATAGGGCGATAGTTTTAAGGATCAGAGCGGCTACCTTTTTTTCGGGATCGGTTGGAACATATGCGGCTTCCAGCACTGAAGGAAAATGTTAGTAGTTTTAAGACATAGAGAGTAGAGTTGAAACGAGGACAGAGCGTCATCTCGGCAGCAACACTCCCTCAAAACAATGGGAGGAATGAATGCCATTCGGGCCACTAGCCTTCCTGACGTTCATAGATCTCAGGATCCCATGCACAGGGATCATGTGTAACTACAGGTAAAGACATGGGAAACCTTAGAGGAGAAGGAGTAGGAGGGAGGGGATGCCCGGAATCGTCCAGGTAGAATTAGATGAAAGAGAAGGAGCCAATAGAGATTGACCTTTTATCAGAAGGTGAAAGTTAGCAACGAACGTCAGTGCGAATAAGGGGAGGAAAGGAGGTTTACAAAGTTGTTAGAGGATGTTTTGTGGGCAAGGGGTTTAAAAATTTTTTCAGTTTTAGGAAACGGGGATTAACCCAGAGG
>JABUQX010094330.1:0-5000 GCA_015478945.1 Trachelipus rathkii
GAAGAGTCTTTCACTTTCCACGGAGAAGGGGACGAGTTTGAATATTTTCTAGCAAGGACACCTAAATGCTGAAAGGGTCCTTTATTCGATGACCACCATTGTAAGGGACTTTCTGAATTTTTAATAAGTTTCATATTTTTATATTGGCTGATTTCTACTTTTATAACATCTTCAATTTTTTCAATATATGTGTCTTTCTCCTTGGGAATGAGTTTCTTTGCTGTTTTTAAAGTCTTTTTCTTTTTAAATTCCGAAAAACAACTTTCAAAACTGAAGTTAAAACTATTATCTTCAGTATCACTTTTTTCACCCCATTCTGTTGATAAATGAGAAAAATCTGAAAATTGGTTTAAAGTAGTGGAAACTGTTTTCCTTTCCTTTATACAACATATATCTTCGCACATCCATTGCTTAAAACTTTTATATTGTTATAATCATCCTCAAGGAATGTAATTTTAAAGCGTGGATCAAGATAGGTAGCAAGCACAAGATTCTTATCAGTAAAGTAAATGCTGAATCTATTTTTTACTGAATTTTTCCATGCTGATACTGTAGACCCAAGTCCCTCAAATAGTTCTTTTTTCTGACTCTTTTCAAAAAAAATGCAAATCATTCTCATATTTTATTGCCGATGCCATTGATTCCTTGTGGCTCAATAAATTTGTACAATCAACAAAATTTTTAAGTATTTTTTAGCAATTTTTCAAGAACTTTCCATTGTTTCTAAGCATACAGGTTTTGAATGATCACTGCAATATGAAATGAGAGCCATCTTTTGTTCAAAATTTTTTGAAAGCATATGATACTGGCTATTACATCTGGTTTGTATATCCTGAATAAATCTGTGCTGTGGTAAATTAAATCTAGTTTGATATTCTTCATACTTGGAAATAGCTTGGGGTGAGTGATTAAAATGACCTACGATTTGTTTGCATATGGATATATTTTTTTACGTCTCTTTGTTCAAATATGGCATCATTGAGAACTAGTGTCAAAGAGTGTAAAAGCAAGGTAAATTCTTGGAATCCTGCTTGTGTAACTCCTGCAGCCATATTAGATGCGTTATCCCTTACTATAACATGAATTTTATTAGCAGGAATATTGAATTCTTCCATAACATTTTGAAGACAATCACTTATATTAGATGCTGTGTGAGATACGTGAAAAGGTGAAACTCGAAGGATAGCATTTATATTCAATAGCTCCAACTATTACAAGCCTACAAGGCAAATATTTCACTGCTCACTTACGAGTTCACGGGTATATAATTATCAAAACATATTACATAACATGACTAACGAAACATTGCCAAATGTCTGCCTGTCTGAAAATCCTAACATGATATCTTAGGCTCTACGTAAAGATGCGCCACTCAATCCAGTTTTCTTTAATTAAATAGAATTCAGGAAGAACTGAAATTAAAAATCAATATGGCAGACTTCGAAATATTGTCTTTGAAATATCATAAAGATCGAATAAAAATTATTTTCAGATTGTATACCAAAGAATCGGTCAAAGAATCGGTATAATTTTGCCGATTCCGATTCCGATTCCGATTCCTGAAAAACAGCCGATTCTTCCGATTCCGATGCCGATTCCGATTAATCTACCTCATCACAAAAATATATATATATATATATATATATATATATATATATATATATATATATATATATATATATATATATATATATATATATATATATATATATATATATATATATATATATATATATATATATATATATATATATATATATATATATATATATATATGTATATATATCCAAATGTAGTTATATATATATATTTATATATATATAAATTATATATATATATATATATATATATATATATATATATATATATATATATATATATATATATATATATATATATATAAACATTTATATATAATATTTTTATGACTGTAAAAAAAAAAAATAGCCAATTTTTATTCTTTTTAAAAGTTTAAATTTTTTTTTACATTTTCCTAACTAAAATTTTACAAGGATTCCAAAATGTATTCCTTTCGGTAGCTATTGTAGTTTTTAAGATATGTTTTTTTTATAGTTTCCGCAATAAAATTTTACCAGGATTCCAACAATGTATTCCTTCCTGTAGCTATTGTAGTTTTTGATATATGGATATTGTGGCTTTAAACCAAATATCACATATATATATATATATAGTTATATTATTATATATATATATATATATATATATATATATATATATATATATATATATATATATATATAAATATATATTTTAGAAATTTTTATATTTTTTTTACTATATATATATATATATATATATATATATATATATATATATATATATATATATATATATATATATATATATATATATATATATATATATATATATATATATATATATATATATATATAAATTATATATATGCAAAGGAGATTATTTAAAAATAATTTAAGAATAAAAAAAAGTGTTTTAAAAATTAGAAATGGCAATTTAAAAAATTTTAAAATTGAATAATTATAATAATAAATATGAACATAAAATATGCGAGTTTTCCAAAGTAAAATAATTAATTAATTACACAGGCCTGCGACCAAAATGTTCCTGGGGGTTTTATAGGTGGTTGTTAATGAAATTTGTCTCCTAAATCCAAATCAAGCATTCATATTGCTCAATCAGGTCTAGTTTTTAAGATACAGACCGAGCTCCCTAGATGGCATTAGAGAGCTCAGTCTCTAGCTGACCGCGGGCGCGAGTGGTTGTGTGTTGCTTGCTCACTCTCCAACTAAGTGTTCTTACTTTAATCCATGACTGTTCTCATCTAGGAACAGTGTTTAAAGTGTATTTCTAAAGCTTTATTTATCTTTGTGAATTTTTTTGCAGGCAGATACATTAGCAAAACTCCTAATATTTCATAAAAATGAATAGAAAGTGTAAAAACAGTCCTGATAGATTTTGTTATGTGTGTGGCAAAGTAACTTTTAGTGACCAGCAATGCACTATAACGCCGTTAGTAAAGTTCCTTTACAATGCATATTTTGGAATAAAGCTAGGAGATCAAGACAAAACCTTTGCTCCACATATGTGCTGCAAAACCTGTATCATAGCCTTAAGGCACTGTATATATATATATATATTATATATATAAAGAGTAATAGTTATATATATATATATATATATATATATATATATATATATATATATATATATATATATATATATATATATATATATATATATATATATATATATATATATATATATATATATATATATATATATACTCTTAAATTGTATATAAAAATTGATTGTATTTAAAATTGGTAAATTTTCCTGGTATGAAAATTGTGTATAAAAGTGTGGAAACGAGGGTCGAGTGAATTAATATTATGTAAATTAAGTAGGCGAAACCTTTTTTCAGGTATCAATAAGAAGAACAAGCACACTGTAGTCTACCCTGATGTTCCTTCTGCCATTAAACCACAACCACATGGTCCAGGAGTTCCAGTTCCTTCTCCACCTGAAAATACTGAGCTACAAGACAATATAGAAGATATAGAAGTGGATGACACTGACACTTCAGTGACATATCAGCCTACGTCTACAAACACTTCGCCAAGACCACTCACTCAAAGTAAATTAAATGACTTGACTAGAGATCTTGGTCTTTCTAAAGAGAACGCACAACTTCTTGCATCCCGTCTTAGTGAGAACAACCTCCTCTCTCAAGAAACTACATACTTTTGGTTCAGAAATAGAGACGAAGAGTTTCGAAAGTTCTTTGCAGTTGCTTCTTGCAGCTATTTGGTGTATTGCAATGATGTAAAAGGTTTAATTGAGGCACTTGGCGTTCCTTACCAACCAAGTGAATGGAGGCTCTTCATTGATTCTTCTAGCAGAAGCTTGAAGGCAGTACTCTTAAATATTGGCAATAAAATGGCATCCGTACCTATTGCCCATTCAGTTCAGTTAACAGAAAGCTACAAAAATATGGAAGTATTGATTAATACAATCAAGTACTCTAACCACAACTGGTTAATATGTGGTGATCTCAAGGTAAGATATATTTCCCAGTTTCTTCTTGTCATTATAAATCTTCATTTTTAAAAAAATTACCTATGAAAAAATATAAGTTCTTAGAAACCATGTACATCAATATGCAAGCATAAAGACAGTTTTCAATTTTAATTTACTACATTTAATGTATTTAAGAATTAATCCTTTCTTTCAGGTTGTGTGCCTTCTTCTTGGGATGCAAGGAGGCTACACAAAATATCCTTGCTTCATGTGTCTATGGGATAGCCGTGCTGATAGTCTTCACTATAAGCAAAAAAACTGGCCAGCTCGAGAGACATTCCAAATTGGCTGCCACAACGTGGTAGCTGAACCTCTAGTCCCTCCCAAAAATGTTTTACTGCCTCCTCTTCATATAAAGCTTGGCCTGATGAAGAACTTTGTCAAAGCACTGAATAAAGAAGGCCAAGCTTTTAAGTATCTACTGCAAAAATTCCCACACATCAGTGATGCAAAGCTCCATGCAGGCATATTTGACGGTCCCCAAATTAGAACTCTGTTAAAGGACAAGCATTTTTACACCAATATGGAAGCCAGTGAACAAGATGCATGGCGATCGTTTAGTAAAGTAATTGACGGTTTTCTGGGAAATAAAAGAAGCTCAGAATATATCTCACATGTAAATGAGCTTATGAAAAGCTTCGAAAAAATGGGAGCTCGCATGTCGATAAAAATGCATTTTCTCCATTCACATCTTGACTATTTTCCCGCAAACTGTGGAGATTACAGCGAGGAACAAGGTGAAAGATTTCACCAAGACATAAAGACGATGAAAACAAGATATCAAGGACGCTGGGACATCAACATGTTAGCTGACCATTGCTGGTGTCTTAAACGAGACGAGCCAACATCGCTTCACAAACGGAAATCATCAAGGACTTCGTTTTTTGGAAAATAGTTTCTTGCACGTCTTGGGTAGGCTCATA
>JABUQX010094330.1:12500-25000 GCA_015478945.1 Trachelipus rathkii
TTTAACCTCAAATCATTGAAATTACGTTACATTTTTTATTGATTTTCGTTCCTGGAGTCAACATCTTATAAATAGCCATATATATATATATATATATATATATATATATATATATATATATATATATATATATATATATATATATATATATGTTTTTTTATTATATATATATATATATATATATATATATATATATATATATATATATATATATATATATATATATATATATATATATATATACACTTTTTCTTTAAAAGGATGTTATATAAAAATACAAATATCGAAATATCGCTGAGCACTAATCGTCTAACCATGCACTGTGACGTGTTAACTTAAACTCCAATAGAAGAAGAGAAAAAGTTGCCACATGTTGCTTTATAATATCATGTTAATTTTTATATGTTAATTTTGTTTTAATTTTTTTTTTATTTATTTTATTAAGGGGCTCGAGCCGACGGTGGGACAGAGGGGGGGACGAAGTCCCCCCCGTCGTCCCCCGCTGAGGCCGAGAGACCCTGACTCTTTCCATCTTGGCGATTTAATCTTGGGTATTCCTTTAGTTTAAAAAAAAAAAACTTTTTGTCAACCCTCACGCTCTATTGCCTTGAAATAATCGAAAAAAATCGATTACATCGCTCGTTCGATATATATCGGTTAACTTCCTTTTATATATATATATATATATATATATATATATATATATATATATATAAAGTATATATATATATATATATATATATATATATATATATATATATATATATATATATATATATATATATATATATATATATATATATATATATATATATATATATATGTCGTTCGATTATCCCTTTTGGGGATTGATTCACGGTATAATGGATAAAATTGTGCCACTCAAGACATCCAATATTTTTATATGAACTCCAACAATCTTTTACTATAATACTTCCAGGTTTATGAGGGGGCTGCAGCCCCCCCCGAAATTTTCGACAGTGAAATTTTTTCAGCAGAAAACAAACTACAAACATATATATATATATATATATATATATATATATATATATATATATATATATATATATATATATATATATATATAAAAAAATATATATATATATATATATATATATATATATATATATATATATATTTATATTTATATATATATATATATATATATATATATATATATATATATATATATATATATAAGATAATATTGAAGCTCTTATTCAGAAAAAATCGAAAGCATAGACAAACAACTGGACACTCAAAATAAGAAAATGTGAAGAAAAATAGAGAAAAACTTGTACCAATAATTGAAACTATACGTTTATGTGGCCAGCAAGGTCTTGCATTAAGGGGCTCAAGTGACTCTGGACGTATTGAATTATCAACTCCAGCTGAAAATGACGGAAATTTTAGAAGCCTTCTTAGGTTTCGAGCAAATGGAGGTGACCAGGTTTTGAAGAACCACTTACTTCTATCGTCCAAAAATTCAATGTATACGAGTCCGATGATACAGAATGAAATCATACAGTCATTTAGTCAGCTTATACAAAAGAAAATAGTGGAAGAAGTTAATAAAAACAAATTTTTTTTTAGCATTAGCTGATGAAACAACGGATATTTCCCAAACAGAACAGTTTTCACTTTGTGTAAGGTATGCGATTGGTGGTGATGGAGGGTGATACTCCTTTTACTTTAAGAGATGATTTTTTATCATTTGTTCCGGTTTATGATATCTCAGGGAAAGCATTGGCAAATGTAATTTTGAAGAGACTCGGTTATCTTGGTTTAAAACTCGAAAATTTAAGAGGCCAAGGATATGATGGAGCCTCTTCCATGAGAGGCGAATTCCGAGGAGTGCAATCTGTTATTCGGAATGAGTATCCTAAAGCTCTATACACACATTGTGTAGCCCATTGTTTAAATCTATGTCTCTCAGACTCTTCTAAAATTCAGGCAATTCGAAACGTCTTAGGATTCATCTCTAAAATATGCACTTTTTTTCGATCGAGTCCGAAGCGCACAAAAACTTCTGGAAGATAAAATAAAAGAGTTTTCTAGTAACCAAAAAATAAGAGGATCAAAAAGATGTGCGAGACCAGATGGTGTGAACGGCATGAAGCGGTTTTTTTTTTAAAGAGACTCTTGAGCCAATACTTGCGTCATTGGAAGAAATAAAAGAATGGCCTGGTGAATTATCACAGAAAGCTACTTCGTTGTTAAATTCAATCAGTAATTTGAATTTTATAATAACATTATTCGTTTTAAGTAAATTTCTTGGAATAACCTACACCTTGTCAAAACAGTTACAGAGTGTCCATTTGGACATTGTCAATGCAATAAACTTAGTGAAAGACATTATTCAACTTCTCGAAAAAGATAGACAAAATGTAGACACAGAGTTTAAAACCATATTCACACAAGCTAAAAATATATGCGACAGCTTAGGTATTGAAATAACAATTCCAAGAACTACGAAGTTCCAGAAACATCGTTGTAATATATCCCGAATCATATTACCTCATCTCAGTTTTTATTCCGTTTTTTTATGATCTGATTTTTTCGTTGACTGATCGATTTCTCTCGCATGAAACCACTATCGTTTCACTTCAGTTTATTTTACCAGAAAAGTGCAATGTACCTTATAAGCATATTGAAAAAAGCATCCTCTTTTAAAAAGACGACCTTCCAGACCCTCACGAGGATACACTAAAAGGAGAGTGGTGTCTCTGGCAGCGTAAATGGCTGCTAGAAAATGAAAACCAAAAACTGCGATCGGTGCTTTTGTTAAGTGTGACAATAGGAGGTTTCCTAACATTGCTACTCTCCTGAATATCTTAGCAGTATTGCCTGTATCCACCGCAACAGTAGAAAGAGACTTTTCGACATTAAGGCGTCTGAAAACGTATTTACGGAATAGTGTTGGAGAGAATCGCATTACAGGTCTTGCTTTACTGTCAAATCATCGAGATCTCAGCACAGAAGTCAGCAATGAAAATATTTTGAATCACCTCAGTCAAAAAGCAAGGAAACTGAAATTGACCTTATAAAACGATGGTAAGTTCTTATGAGAATTATATATATATGTTATTATTATATATATATATATATATATATATATATATTATTATACATATATATATATATATATATAGCGAGTTTTGTTTATTGTTATTGTTGTTGTTATTACATATTGGTTGTTATTATTGTTTAACAAAGTTATAACGGAGTGCTACATATATATATATATATATATATATATATATATATATATATATATATATATATATATATATATATATATATATATATATATATATATATATATTATATATATATTTATATTTTTATATAATATATATTTTTTTTTATTTTTACATTTAAAAAATAGAATATAATTAAAGAAATATATTTTTGTTATATATATATATATATATATATATATATATATATATATATATATATATATATATATATATATATATAGCCATTATTGTCAAAGATATATATATATATATATATATATATATATATATATATATTATTAAAATTTAATCTTTAGTATCTCAAATATTAAGTCACACTCACTTTTAATTATTTGTCAAATGTTCAAAGTGGTAATTACTGAATTAATGCTAATTGCGTTTTTCATTATTCATTTGTTTTTAGCTATAAATGGAGAAATGTTTCCTTTTGAATTGAAAGGAACAAGAATAACAAAATTCCACTCGGTAAAAAATTTTGCTTAATCAAGGTCTTTGCCTTTTTGCCTTCGTGTCGTAAATACCGTCTGTGAATCTGTCTTTTGCCTTTTTGATTTCGTGAATATCGTTAAAGAAGTCTTTAATTTCATGATCAAAATTATTTTATGGCTTTTCAAGTGTTAACTATTCAAATTAAATTGTGATTTAAACTGTGTGGTTTCGTATCAAGTCCTACGTAGGTGAAGAGAAGTTTACCCAGTAACTAACTGTTGATTGAAAGAAACTTATTTCAATCTAACTGTGGAAAAGAAACAATTTTCCAATCAACTAATCTACTTACCGTCACCAGTCTACTGAATTTAATCAAAGTAAGTTGTTTGTTTCTTTTCATATTTATTTAAGGGTGCATTTCTCCATCTGCGTAATATCAAGTAAATTTAAATTTATCACAGTTTAAGGAGCTAACTAAACTACCTATGCATAAAAATGTGTATTTGAATCATCTTAAAATTAACGAGGAGAGTACATAATTTTTATATTTTGGAAAATTGTTCCTTACAAATTTTGCAATTTGGTAAAATAATTTCTTTAAAATTTTGCAAATTTGAAATTATTTTGGAAAATTGTTTCCTACTCTCGTATATTTATTTTCTTGCCATTTTTGAATATTTGACATAAGTTCTTTTGCTAAATTTGAAATTTGCTCTCATATTTATTTAGCAATTTTGAAACTTTTTCGTATATTTTTTGAGTTAAAATTCTTCGTATTTGATAAATGCTTTATTAATATTGCCTTTAGTATCTAGTGAGTAAAATTCGAGCTATTTTTTTTTGGCATAAAGAAATTTTTCGCTATATTTAAAGTGCTTATTTGCTAAATTATATATTTACATATATATTTCTTATTGAATTTTGATGTCCTGGGTTCGCTTATTTATTTAAACGGTTGTGTCAACTTTCGTTCGTTATACACTGTGCTTTACTCAAACACAAACGCCGGACCAACATATTGCATATTGCATTTTAATAAAATCTTTATTGTGCAGTTGCGAAGGTGTTTTGCATATTGCATTGCTTCAGCAATCTTTATTGTGCAGTGTTGAGTTGTAAACGCATAGTGGTTCAAGACGGTGCGGTGCAGTTCTGGTGCGTGCGAAACGGTGCGGTGCGGTGCGGTGCGGTGCTGTGCGGAACGGTGCGGTACAGTTCTGGTGCGTGCGAAACGGTGCGGTGCGGTGCTGTGCGGAACGGTGCGGTACAGTTCTGGTGCGTGCGAAACGGTGCGGTGCGGTGCGGTGCATCGACTTTATCCGTGCGCAGTTCATTTCAGAGGTGCGCATTTGTTTTCACACCTGCGCTGTTCACTTTAAACGTGCGCAGTTCATTTCAGAGGTGCGCATTTGTTTCACACCTGCGCTGTTCACTTTAAACGTGCGCATTTGTTTTCACACCTGCGCTGTTTGTTCAATTTAAACGTGCGCAGTTCATTTTAAGAGTGCGCATTTGTTTCCACACCTGCGCTGTTCACTTTAAACGTGCGCAGTTCATTTCAGAGGTGCGCATTTGTTTTCACACCTGCGCTGTTCACCTTATACGTGCGCAATTGACTTTGTGTTTGTTTCATACGTGCGCAATGTCTTTGTAGTTGCTTCACGTGTGCGCAGTCAACTTATACGTGCGCAATTGACTTTGTGCTTGTTTTCTCGTGCGCACTTAACTTTGTAGCTGCTTCTCGTGTGCGCAGTCAACTTATACGTGCGCAATTGACTTTGTGTTTGCTTCATTTGTGCGCAGTGACTTTGTATTGGCTTCACGCGTGCGCAGTTCATTTCAGAGGTGCACATTTGTTTTCACACCTGCGCTGTTCACTTTAAACGTGCGCAGTTCATTTCAGAGGTGCACATTTGTTTTCACACCTGCGCTGTTCACATTATACGTGCGCAATTGACTTTGTGCTTGTTTTCTCGTGCGCAATAAACTTTGTAGTTGCTTCTCGTGTGCGCAGTCAACTTATATGTGCGCAATTGACTTTGTGTTTGCTTCATTTGTGCGCAGTGACTTTGTATTTGCTTCACGTGTGCGCAGTCAACTTATACGTGCGCAATTGACTTTGTGCTTGTTTTCTCGTGCGCAATTAACTTTGTAGTTGCTTCACGTGTGCGCAGTCAACTTATACGTGCGCAATTGACTTTGTGTTTGTTTCATATGTGCGCAGTGACTTTGTATTTGCTTCACGTGTGCGCAGTACACTTATACGTGCGCAATTGACTTTGTAGTTGCTTCACGTGTGCGCAGTCAACTTATACGTGCGCAATTGACTTTGTGCTTGTTTTCTCGTGCGCAATTGACTTTGCAGTTGCTTCACGTGTGCGCAGTCAACTCATACGTGCGCAATTGACTTTATAGTTGCGCAGTTCATTTCATATATGCGCAGTGACTTGGTGGTTGCTTCACGTGTGCGCAATTGACTTTGTGTTTGTTTCACGTGGGCGAAATTGATTTATGTGATATTTTTCTGCGCTGTTGACATTTTTTTGTACTTTTGATTCTTCAGTGCGGTTTTTTTCAGGCGCAGTTGATATTTTTCTGCGCTGTTGACATTTTTTTGTGCTTTTGACTCTGCAGTGTGTTTTTTTTTGGAGCAGTTAATATTTTTCTGCGCTGTTGACATTTTTTTGTACTTTTGATTCTTCAGTGCGGTTTTTTCAGGCGCAGTTGATATTTTTCTGCGCTATTGATATTTTTCTGCGCTGTTGACATTTTTTTGTGCTTTTGACTCTGCAGTGTGTTTTTTTTGGCGCAGTTGATATTTTTCTGCGCTGTTGACATTTTTTTGTGCTTTTGACTCTGCAGTGTGTTTTTTTTTGGGCGCAGTTAATATTTTTCTGCGCTGTTGATATTTTTCTGCGCAGTTAGTTTCCCAGGGTTTATAGGCTGCTCAAGTAGCCAGTTGGGAAATATTTACACTACTTCACATTTAAATATAATTTGTTCACGATGGATATATTAAACGATTTAGACTTAAAGGTCACAGAGGAGTTCTCAAATGAAAGACCTGCGTCTTCTTCGGATGAAACAACAGCTAGTTTAAAAGCAACATTACAGGGTGAGCTGAGTCCCCTTCGAATGAAAAGGGGTGTTTTAAGGAGAAAGCTTACTCTATGCTGCAAACATTTTCCTGAAAAAGGTGATGATACAGAGTCACCTACCCTCATCGACCCTGTTGTTATCAAAACAATTTTCGACAAGGTGACCTCGATTATCTCGGACATTAAGGCTCAAGATACTCTGATCGAAAACCTATTAATAGGGGCTGAGTACACCAAGTTCGACCAATCGCTTCTAGACGAAGAGATTTCCGCTACTGATGCTTACCACATAAAAGTGGCTCAAGCTCTTCAACTGTTAAGAGTCGAATATGGATATGAAATCAAGTCTCGAAGATCTTCTGATGCCCTTTCTGATAATGAGAGAACAGCTTCAAATTCGAACAAAACATGCTGTGAACACTCAAAGTCTTTTCCCATGCAGCCTTTTAGCCTGAAGATCCCAGCCCTAAAATGCGGAGATTTTTCAGGCGAGAAGGACAAGCACTCCTTTCGCTCCTTCCTTCAGGAGTTCAATAATGTGTATGGGGGAGGGGGACTTGTCACAAGTTGTTAAGTTGCAGTATCTCAAGTCCCATTTAAAGGCATATGCTCTCAGAGACATTGAGCATTTGACGGGTACGGATGAGAACTATGAAGTTGCCTTGTCCATTTTAAAAGAACATTATTTGGACAAGGCCTTCATTATTGATTCTATTTTCCATGAACTGGACTCATCACCGCCTCTGGACGGGAAGCAACTTGAAACAGTCAGATCCTTTATTTTAAAGGTTCGGGCTCATCTAAAAGAACTCAAGGAGCTCGGGGTTGACCTCTTCCCAGAGGAAAGTTCTGGCTGCAAATTAATCAGCCATATATTAGTTGATAAACTTCCTCTCTCATTTTTAAGAGAGTTGAAGCTGGCGACTAAGTAATTAATCTGATTTTTAAGGAGTATAATTAGATAATTCAAACAATGCTGAGGTTTCGCACCTCTCAGACCTCAACTTCATTCTCAACTAATTCTTCCAAAGGGAACTTCAAAAGGGAGAAGAGGAGACCCTCTGATCAGAAGAGTCATACTTTCAACACTTCAAAAGGTAGTGGCTCTCTAAAAAGAACAACTTTCTCCTCTGAACCTCAATCAAATTCTAATTCAAATTCGAATCAATCTTCAAGGGAAGTCGAGTGTAAGCTGTGCAATGGAGACCATTACCTCTCTGACTGCACGGTTTACGTAAACCCTAAATCAAAAAGGGACAGATGTGTGGCATTAAACATGTGCTGTAACTGTTCCAGCATAAAGCACATGGCAGATACATGCCCGGCTAAAACACTCAATTTAAAGTATCCTTGCTATAAATGTAAGAGCCGAAAACATCTAGCCGCTCTCTGTTCCGCTGGAACCACTAATCAAAACAGGGAGCATTCTCGTCAAGAAAATGCTGATGAAGGAAATAAAGCTGATGTTAGTAATCATCTTTGCATTAACACTGGGCAATCTTCAGCTTCACATATTCTGCCTACAATAACCATAATAGCAAGGCACAATAACAAATCAGTTCCTATTCGCTCTCTTATAGATTTGGGATCACAGAGAACATATGCTGGCCCTAAATTGCTTACTAAACTCGGAATCAACTGTGAACAATTACCTATAATCAAAAATCCTATAAAAACATTCATCGGTGAAGAAGAACGCGCATCGTACCTAGTCGACCTAGATATAAATTGCTGCTGCGATTCCTTCTTTAGAACCCCGGTTCTGGTCGACCCTTCTTTGGATGTTGGATTTGCGGTTAAAGGGTTAGCATCAGCCATTAGTCGCATTTCGTTAAAACATAATGTGGCTGACAAGTCCTTTGTGGGCCCTTATGGGGATTCGGTCGATGACATCGACCTTCTTTTAGGTACTGACACTTTATGTCATATGAAACACTTCCAAATTATCGATTGTTTGGAAGGTAGTGCCATTCAGACTTGCTTTGGGTTGGTTCCTTTCGGCCCAGTGAATTCTTTTCTACTTCCTCATCAACAAGCCTTTCTATACAGAAAGCAGACTTCAACATCAACTCTTGATTTACAATCAAATCAGAGGGATTCATGACTATCCATGTCTGTCTCCTCGCTGCCAAAACACCTATTCCAAGCTTCTCCTAATCTCGTCAACTCGATCATTGACCCTCATCCTACTTACCCGGACGTTCTTAGCATTTCTTCAAATGAAATAAGTGCCGATCTGGGTTTGGAATATCTGTACAGCTTGGAGTCTTTGGGTATTCAGGAGGAGAAGGATTATGGTACCATCGATAAGGAATTTATCTCTAAATTCCACAATGCAATTCAATTTATCGATGGAAAATACCATATTGAAATCCCATGGATCCCAGAATTAGTGGATCAGGTCCCTTCGAATTATCGTATTGCTTTAAGTACGCTTAGACGAGTTAAAAATCGTCTCAGCAATCAAGGTCTTGATAAGGCCTACACTGATGTTTTTAAGGAACAGCTGAGATGTGGTATCATCGAAATCATCTCTGTTGATCCGAAGGAGTTCGATCGTTACATATGGATCCCCCACAGGCCTGTAATAAAGATAGCTGATCAGGTTTCAACGAAAATCAGGCCTGTGTTCAATTGTAGCCTTAGAACAAAAGGCGCTCCTTCTCTTAATCAAGCCTGTTACCCAGGCATCGACTTGTTGGTTCCTTTACTTCGTCTCCTTCTTTCCTTTAGGACCAACAAATATGTGGTTGTCGCTGACATCTCGAAAGCCTTTCTTCAAATCTATCTTAAACTTGAAAGCGATCGTAACAAGTTTTGTTTCTTCTGGGAAGAAGATGGCAGACTTGTTACTTATAGGTACGCGACAATCATTTTTGGCCTTGCGGTATCCCCTTTTATCTTAGGAGCCGTAATAAGACATCATATTAAAAGCAAATATTCATTCGATCTGGTCTCTCGGCTTCTGGTCAATAACTTGTATGTGGATAATTTTATCTACACTCATTCATCCCCTGATGTTTTGAGAGACATCTATTCAGCCTCAGTAGAAAGGATGAAGGAGGGTGGGTTCAACTTGTGTTCCTGGAACACCAACCACCCTGATCTAAAAGCTCAAATCAAAGACGATCAGATGCTTTCCTCTCATAATTGTGATGAGGAAAAAGTCTTGGGGTATCTCTATCATCCCGAAAATGATACCCTTAGATTAGCAGACTTTGACCTTACCTCAGTCGAATCAAAACGAGATCTTCTCTCCCAAGTAAACAAAATCTTTGATCCTCTTTCTTTTTTCCTTCCTGTAACTTTAAGGGGACGTCTGTTGATGAGGCGGACATGGGAGAAAGAAATGAGTTGGGATGACTCCATTGACCAGGATATAAAAGAAGATTGGGAGAAACTTCGTGCTGATCTCGACGACCTCAAAAACTTATCTTTTCAACGCTTCTGCTTTGAAGCATCCGCAAATTCATCTCTCAACATCTTTTGTGACGCAAGTTCACAATGTTATGGTTTTGCAGTCTACGTCACCGGTTCAGAAACTGTCCCGTCACTATTGTGGGCAAAATCTAAGGTGGCTCCTCTCAGGGGAAAAACACTTCCTTGTCTCGAGCTACTATCAGTTTATTTGGCTCTTAAGTGCCTTCCACAAATATTGACGGGATTGACAGAGGTTGAATTCAAGGCTGTCAACATCTTCTCGGATTCCCAAATCGTCCTAGCATGGGTAGCGGGAGGAGGTAGCAAAACAAAACAAATTTTCGTCAAAAATAGAATCCAAGATATCAAAAGCATGGTCTCCTCCATGAGAGATGACAATTTACTGTCTATCTCTTTTCACTACGTTAAAACGGATGAAAACCCTGCCGACTTGATAACTCGAGGATTATCACATCGAGAGTTTGTCAAAAAACTAAGCCTTTGGAAATTTGGTCCGAACTGGCTCAACCATGATCAGGTTTACTGGCCCAATTTCAGCAGTTCGGGGGGAGGATTAATGGACCCTTCTTCAACATTTATGGTCATACAGGCCCCACCTCCTCCTATCATCAACATTTCACGATATTCTTCTTTGTCAACATTGTTAAGAGTATGTTCTCTACTTTTCAAATTCGGTGTATCAACTCTTTCCTCAATCGATTGTGACAAAAAAGCTAGACTTTTCTTGTTAAAAGTTATGCAGCAGGAAAGCTTTTCTGTTGAACTTCGGTTTCTTAATGATGTCAAGTCGAACCCTGCTTCTGCTAAAGCACCACCTGATTTGGTTTCTCGTCTCAACCTCTTTTTAGATGACTCAGGGCTCATCAGAAGTAAGGGCCGTCTATCTCGGACTAATTATTATTGTTTTGAGGTGGTGAATCCTGTAGTTCTTAGTAAATCACATCATCTGACCTTTCTCATCATTAAAGATGCGCATGTTGCCTGTAAACACCTTGGCATTCAGGCAACCCTTACATGTATTCGCTTAAAAGGATATTGGATTACATCAGCTCGACACACGATAAGAAAAATACTGTCAGAATGTGTAATTTGCACAAAGTACAACAGCTTTTCCTTTCAATATCCAAAGTTCACGAATTTCACAAAAGCTCAAGTTAACTTTTATCGTCCTTTCACTAGTGTAGGTGTTGACTACACTAAACATTTCTTTGTCAGAGTCAAAGGTTCAAATCAACCACAAAAAATGTACATATTGTTGTACACTTGTCTCAACATTCGTTCTGTGTATTTAGATTTGATCCCTGACATGTCTGCAAAATCATTTGTGCAATCGTTCAAGCGTTTTGTCACTAGGTTTGGAGTTCCAAATTTCTTATATAGTGACAATGCCCGTTCCTTTAATAGAAGCGCGGATGCTCTTGAACAATTCGTTGTTTCGGAAACAGTTTCCGAGTTTGTTCGTCAAAATCAAATCGAACATATCCGAATTCCCTTGTATAGCCCTTGGATGGGAAGTATGTGGGAAAGATCAATCCGGACTGTCAAAAACTGCCTCTACAAGACAGTAGGGCGTAAAAGCTTGGAATATTTCGATTTTATCACTATCCTGGCAGATATCGCTGACGCTATTAACTCGAGACCTCTAACTTACACCTCTTCGGACAACGATATTGTCCCTTTAACACCAAATTGTTTTTTAAAACCTTTGGCTAATACAAGTCTCATTTTAACTGATCCTACTTCTTCCAATTCACCTTCAAGAGAGGAACTTATTCAGTCCCTCAAGAGATCTTCGGAGATGTTCGAGGACTTTAGAACTCGATGGTATACCGAATACCTCTTAAGCCTGAGAGAAGTAGGAAGAGATCTGTATCAGGTCGCATGGAAGAATAAAGTAAAGGTGGGGGACGTTGTACTTATTAAAAGTCCTGTAAAGGAGCGCCCATATTGGCAAATGGGCATAATCCAAACGCTCATATATGGAGATGATGGTAAAGTTCGTTCAGTCAAAGTCCGTACCCCAGGAAGGCTAATAAATGTGTACCCTATTAAACATTTATTCCCTCTGGAATTATCATTGACTCATAGTGGGAATCGGAATAACTCGTTAGGAACTGATGCCCCTTCTACTACGATGGTTCCTTTACCATCTTCTCAGGCAATCAGTCCTAATGTAATCCCAACCTTAACCAATGATAATTCCACAACAAATCAACAATCTCGTCCTAAAAGAAAAGCGGCGGTCGTGGCGCGATCTAAATTTCTCAAT
>JABUQX010094330.1:30000-42500 GCA_015478945.1 Trachelipus rathkii
ATGGGCCCAAACGAATGACTTTTCTTATGATCCAACCCTTTTTAAAAGATCGCTTTCCCTCTGTCCCTCTCTCATCCCCTACTCTAATCTCTCTAAACCCCTAAAGTTTCTCCCTCTCATTCCCCATCATTCTCTCGGTCTCTCTCTATCCCTTTTCTGAAGTGAAGTCTAAAATGGATTTTTGGATGAATCCAAATTTAAATCCATCTGGAATATTCCGGTTGGATTGGGAATTGGATTTTAGGAATGAGAATTCCCAGACTAGGAATTATGATTCACAGACTTATTTCAACATCCTGGCTCCAATTTTATGATCCAAAAGTTTAAAAAGTGTCGAGTTAGGTAATAAAAAAAGATATTAAAGTAAGATTTGTTTTTGAATTATATAAATTTTTAATATCAACAAACTTAGTTTCTTGATTTCAGATATTGTGAAATATATTTTACAATAAGGACTCTGCCTTCAGAAAATTAAAATTCATAAGGATTTTAATTCCATTAGTACTATAAACATATAATTCAAAAATAAATGCAGAAAGGATATTAGTCATGCAGAAAGGAGATTAGTCATGCAGAAAGGATATTAGTCCAAGTTAGCAATATTAGAATATAATTCCACTTCTTGAGAAGTAGATTGCCTATATGGAATAGGTGGTGGCATAGGAGGTTTGGGTATTAATGATTGTCTAAATTTTATGGGAGGTTGTACCAAGGGTTCAATTTCAATTTGATTCTGTGGGGAATTTTGAACTGGGTTTACCTCTATTGGAAGGGTTGAAATGGGTATATTATGCAATGGAATATCTTGGGGTTCTTGATTTAATTCTTTCAAACATTTTCTACACAATGCTTTTCTATAAGACCAAGTCAAATAAATAATCACTATGATGAAAATGAATAAAATAACACTAGTAGTTCCTCCACCGATATATGGGATTAATTTAACTTGAGAAAGATAAGGAGTTAATGGGTGGATGGTATTATTAATACTGTCTAGTCTCTTATTCCACTGAACTTCTTTCATTATTTGAAATTTTGGGAACAATGCTGAAGAGATGTTTGGTAAAGCAACATGAGTTAAAAAATTAAACAAAACTTTATCAGATTGAGCAATTAATGAAGTTAATGAAATATTTTTCTCTAAATGAATGGGGTTTTTAAATTGATAATTAGCAGAGGTAAAAGTACAACCATGAGGAATATTGAAAATAAAATTATTTATATGCTGTACGGAATGAGGTCTTTCGCAGGATATAGAAGCTCTAATTTTTTCTTCTGCAAAAGATATAATAGTGAAATGTCCTAGGGTTACTGTAAAGGGTTCTTTTGATTTATGGAAATATTAATAAAATTATCATTAAACGCAGGTAAAAATTAGTAGTTAGTTAAGCAAAAGCGATAGCAAGCATGTTTTGTCATCAATGGATGTAAAAGGTTGTGATTGAGGGCAAACTGCTGTTTTTCCTATGTTACGACAATAATCGTGGACCGAATTTCGTAAATAAGTATATTTTCGCTGACCATAATTAACGAAAAGATAATTATTCGGTGTATTATACATTATTCGAACGGATGTTTCATTAAATGGAATGAATGTTGGGAATGGAATTAACTTATATGAAATAAATTTCTCATTTGAAATGAATGGAATTAATGTAATTAATTCAAATGGATTAGTGGTTGATTTTATAGTCCATGAGTATGTCAAAAATGAATGGTATGTTGTTGCTTCTAATGGTATGATAGGATGTAGTTTTGTGGTTTGTGTCATTTCTAGTATGTATAACAAAAAGATAGGTGAATAAAGTTGATCATTAGTTATCTTGTTTTTAGCTAATTGTAATGAAGTGATAACTAATTGATGTATCATTGTAATACTATTAACTGAATGTTCAACTAATGTAAGTAATGATTTTATACTGCCTAGTTGATTCAGTATGTTGTGAGTTGCAAGTGATCTGTTTTGGTATTCAATTAATTTCTGTAAGTTAATTTGAAATTCTGATAATGTTCGGGTATTTGACTTTAACTGTTCTTTAAGTTCATTAATTAGTAAATTTGAGGTAAAGTTTCCTAATATATTTATCTTTTTTCTTAAAAATTTAATTTGTTTATCAGTAGCGGTACCAAATAAAATATTAAGAATATCTCCTCCCAATTCGAAAGCAGCTCTTTTGTATCTTGTTTGGGAGTGAATCCATGGTAAGCTTTTAATTTCAGCTAATTTAAGGGATATTACTTTAGTTCTAATTTTAATGAGTTGAAATTCCCATTTATGTGCTCTTTGATTTATGGAAATATTAATAAAATTATCATTAAATGCAGGTAAAAATTTATCCTTTAAAGTATCTACCATTTTGGTGGTTCTAAAAATAGTAGTTTTAATTTCTGATGGGCATTCTAAAGATACAATCAAGTCAAGATATCCTTCAATAAAATTTACTTCACCGGAGTGATACAAAATGATACCTGGCAGTACTCGTGTTTCTTCATTTATGTTAGTTGAGATGGATAAGACTGCAGGTAAAAGAAGTAATGCAAAAACTGGACGTAACATTTTCATTACAGTCTAAAATATTACTTCTTGATTTAATAATAAATTCGCCGTTTCATTAAAGTAAAATGAAAATAATTAATTAAATGTATTAAATTCTTTTTAAAGTTACCTATGATTATACTAGAATTACGTTAATTTTAAAATTTAAAATTTGAATCAAGTTTGATGTGTTTCTGATAATAAATTTATAAATGAAATCAAATTTATTGGATCTTGGATAATAAAACTAAAGATAAGTAATCTTTAACATTCTGATTATAATTAAAATGAAAATTAAAATTAAAGAAGCTTTAAGTGAAAACTTAAAATTGTAGCATTCTGATTATCATGAAATTAAAAATTAAAAATTAAAAGATTATATAGCATGAGGCTAATTAATATTAATAAAAGCTGATTATAGCATAAGGCTAATTCTGAATTAAAATCAAAATTAAAATTTAATAAAATTCTTAATATTAATAAAAGCAAGCTGATTATATTTTTATTATTCTAATATTAAAACGAAATTTTTCGATTTTTATTTTGTTTTTCTTTTAAAATAAAAAATAATAATAAAAACATGTTACTAATAAAAAATAAAAGTATATAAACGTTATTTTACGAAACGTAAATTTAAAATTTTTCTATTTTTTTATGGGTTTTTTTTAGTTTCAAAAGAAAAGACTGACCCCTGGGGGCAAAAAAAAATTTTTCCGAATTCGTAACGGACATAATAAAAATATGGAAACTTATACTTAAAAGATTAAGAATAGAAAAGGGTAAAATGTGTATTTTGTGTATTGTAATAGAAAATATAGAAACTTAAACATAAACATAAAGGTTATGAACACAAATAAAATAAAATAAAAGATTTATTTACAAAAATTTTATACAATCTAAGAGATTTTAACTCTTAGGAGGCAAATAGTAAAGTCTATTTCCTCTTCTAGTCATTTCCAATGGCAAAACAACTGGAGGTCTCTGTAATTCTGTTTCAGATGACTCCTTTGTTGCTTCTTCCGTTCTTGGTGGTAGAGATTGAAGAGATTCATGCTCTCTTTGTCTTGTTTGACTTCTTGTAACTCTTTGTTCCACATCCCTCGGACCTCTGAATTGCTGGTGAGGTCTATACGACGGATCTTCTTTTCTATCATCTCTTGTGCCTTCAGATGTTGATAAATCCATAATTTCTTCTGGAGGTGTTACCTCATCATCTTTGGGAAGTGTTTCAGCGGAACTTGGCACATTTTCCCCTACAGTTCCATCTGTAAGTGGTGTTACCAAAGCATCCTCTTGTACTTCTGCAATGACAGGCTGTTCCTCGTGTTCAGAACTATCTGAAATATATGAATCCTCTTGTCTGATTGGTGATAGAGACGGTCTATATCCTCCTACTTGAGTTCTTGTTTGAGGAGTAGAATTCATCAATCTACTTCCTTGAGGAGTATCAGGTATTCTTTGGTTACAAGAAGTTTGTGTTTTTTCTACAGGATTCTGTTGTTCTTGTGGTGAATCCTCTGGTAGAACATTTTGTTCATCATAAAAATTAGGGGGAATCCACGAAGAAGTGGTTGGAGATTCTTGATCATCTACCTGTCGATCTACTTCTTCAGGTTCCATACTTGTTGTTCTTTCTGTTATATCTTTTGGGGAATCCAATGTTTCTTGAATTGCATCTGGATTCCAAATCTCATCATTATCAAATGAAAAATGAGATTCTGTAATCTTTTCTACTGGAATTATCTTTACATTATCCCGGTGAACCGGAAATAACTTCGTTGAATTTAAACAAGAAAGCATAAGCTTATTTGGCTCCTTTATTTGATTTACAATAAAAGGACCTTCAAATCTTTTGTTCAATTTAGAACTTTGTTCTGGTTTCTTTACAGCATTCACAAAAACATAATCGCCCACTTTTAATTCTCTTTGTGTGGCATGTTTGTGTTGCTGTTCCATAGCTTTAATTGTTTCTTTTTCTAGATTTTCTCTAGCTAAATCTCTTATTGCTTCCATTCTTTCTACTACGACATCTACCTCATCTGAAATGAACTTTTTATCTTCCGATTTATTTGTAAATGGAGAGACATAGTCAGGCATCTCGTAGGGAAGTCTCTTTATGTATCCATGCAGGACGAAATGTGGAGATGATCCAATTGATCGATTATACGATGTGTTGATTGCTATTTGAGCAAAAGATAAGTATTTTGACCAATCTCTATGATTGTCCTTTACAAAATGACGGAGGAAATTTTCAATATCTGCATTCAATCTTTCAACTACACCATTTTGACTTGGTTTGTAGGGCAGAATATTAACCTTTTTTATCCTCCAAGCTTTACATAGCTCTTTAAAAGCAGCTGACGTGAATTCTGGGGCATTATCCGAGGCTAAAATTTCTGGGCTCGAATGCCGACATATTACTCTTTCTTGTAAAGCTCGAGCAAATTCTTGGCTTGTTCTTGATTTACAAGCGACTAATTCGCAATAACGTGTCAAAACATCTCTGAACACGAGAATGTGTTTGGCACCTGAAACTGAACATGTGGGAAGTTTTCCTATACTATCCACATGTACTCTAGAAAACGGAGTATATGGAAGAGGCCATCTGTTTATTTCTGCTTTTGGAGGCCTAGGACCTTTAACCTTAGCACAGGATACGCACTGAGAACAGTACTCCTTTACTAACTTACTTAGATGAGGAAAAACGTATCTTTCTCTGACTCTTTTTTCAGTCCTCTGCTGTCCTCCATGCCCACTTCCAAGTGAAGAATGGCAATGATCTATAACTGAGTAGATCATGCTATCTGGTACTTGTATTACATAAGGTTCCTTTCTGGTTGCATAGTACAACACTTTCTTATGGAAAATATGTGGATAAGTTTTAGGGTTTTCTTTAGCCCACTTAACTAATTCTTTTAATCTAGGGCAATTCTCTTGTTCCCTATTAAAAGTTTCTTTCGTTAGAATAAAATCTTTTCTTGGTAAGATTGGTTTCTTTTCTCCTTTGAAAAAATAAACGTTTGGAGCTTTTGCTGGGTGCCTACTCAAATAATCAGGCGGTATGTTTGTTTTTCCCGTCTTATATTTTATAGTTGGCGAAAAACTATTAACAAATAAATTCCAGCGGGCTAGCCGACTGTCTGTTGCTTATTACGAAATATAAAGCAAAGAGGTTGATTATCAGTCAATATGGTGATGGGATAACCAAACACCGTATTTTTAAACTTCTGTAGTGAGAAGACAACAGCTAAACATTCCTTTTCTATAATATCATAGTTGAGTTCACTGCCTCTTAACACTCTTGACACAAAAGACAACGGTTTTTCCTTACCGTCATCTGACAATTGATAAAGAACTCCCCCTATTCCATAGTCGCAGGCGTCTGTGCCTATAAAAAATGGCTTGGAATAATCTGGGAAAGTTAACTGAGGTTGAACAACCAATTTCTCCTTTAAGAGTTCAAACGCTTTTTGGTGTTCTTCCTTCCACTCGAACTTAACATTCTTTTTTATTAAGTTATATAATGGTTTCGCAATTAGGCGCAAAGTCACTAATTAAAAAGCGAAAATATGAGAAAAAACCTAATAAAGATTGTGTTTCCTTAACACTTGCTGGAGGGACGAAACTCTTCATCTGATTCTATCTTTTGCTGGTCCGGTGAAATCCGTCTCTTCCTATTTTTAAACCCTAAATATAGTAAAAACTGAAGTCTGTAGAAAATGACATTTGGTCAATTTAACTCTTAATTTTTTCTCTACATTCCGGCTCTTGTAACTTTTTCAAAATGTTCTGCCTTATTTTTACCCATGATTAAGACATCATCTAAATACACTCTGTGCAATAGGTCTCTAATAAATGGTTAACGCGACTTGCCATCGTTCCTAGCCATAGAGTATAGGTGCATTGCGGGTGCGCAAATAAAAGTCTGGTTGAGGCAGAAATAATCCTTTCCTTGTACCGGAAAGCATTAATTTCTGAAGTTTCCTCCTCGACTTCGAGGAAATAAGCATCGACAAGTCACAACTATAAAAATCGTACTACCTCCTAGGGACGAGAATATTTCGTCTATTGAGGGCAATGGGTACACGTCCGGTACGCTGAAGGAGTTCAGGTACCTGTAATCTATACAGACTCTTGGTTTGTTAGAGTTCTTTTTGGCCACTACCAGTAACGGTGAACTATGTGGCGAATAGCAAGCTTTAATATATCCTTTTTTCAAAGCTGCATCTGTAAAATTATCGATGTCTTCCAAGTAGCGATGTGGGAGACGATATTGTTTTCTAAAAATGATCTTTGGAGCTCTGGAGTAAGTTCTATTTCAAACTTCTGTATAGGACAGACAGGAACTGCATCGTCGTCTAAAGCGATGACGTCCTTATATTCCATTAACAAGTCCAAAAGTTCTTCTAAGTGTTCAGGTTTCTGTAAAATAGAAACATCTGCTTCTTCTTTACTTAAATTATCCTGTTATACATTTCTCTGTATGCATTCTTAACTGTTTATCATGAATAAATTATCTGTGCAGGTTACTATACAGGTAGGTCCTATTTTTTAAACATCAGTACGAGGTAGCAGTTTTTATTAAAATAAGCCAACATTTTCATTAATCTTTAAAATCGGATGACACTTCCCTATGTTTTTATTTTCTTAAATAAAAAGGTTTGTCACTTAGATTAATATAACTCAATATACACTTCATTGTTTCTAACCTGGACATAACAGAGTTTGGCAAAATATAAGGCCCTAAGGAAGAAGCAGGTGTTATCACACACTTCTTTTTCCAGTCCTCAAATCTCTACTTTCAGTCTGACTTTCAATAACCATAAAGATTGAGCAGGGTTGCCATGGTTTGCTTTATGCTAGCAATTGAACTTCGATGTCTTCAGCTGGCGTAAAAAAGATCAATCCTCTACTGGAGGAAGTTTTGAATTTTCTTTGTTATCTTGATAACAACATTATTTTTATTTTATTTCTATCTGGTAGGCTTCTATAATGCGTACCTTTGTTAGTTATTCTCTTTGTAGGCTTCTCCAATGAGCTTTGAGTAATAACTCTCTTTGTAGGCTTTTCCAATGAGCCTTTAGTAATAATACTCTTTGTAGGCTTCTTCAATGAGCCTTTTATAATAATTACTCTTGTAGGCTTTTCCAGTGAGCCTTTATTAATAAATCTCTGTGTAGGCTTTTCAAGAATGGAGCCTTTATTAATTAATCTCTGTGTAGGCTTTTCAAGAATGGAGCCTTTATTAATTAATCTCTGTGTAGGCTTTTCACTTGAGCCTCTATTAATTACTGGTTTACAGTTATCACTGTACTTGTTTAATTTAAACTTATTATTCACTTTAGAATTATTAATTATATCTTTTTTAGTTATCTTTTCATATTGATTCATGAGAAAATAACTTCCTAATTTGGCAAAGATTTTAACTTTAATTTCGTTATCCTCTTCTTTAAGATTTAAATTTTGATGAAGAAAGGTCTATGGTTATAGGTAGATTAGCTAAAATACTTGTACCTAATAAAATTCCATTCCAAGCTCCAGTGCTTCCAGTTTTACACACTAAAAAGGTAACTGGGTAATACTGTTGGTGTAGTCTTAAAAGTAGATCAACTTCTCCTATAGGATGGATCATCTGAGTTCCAATCCCTTGAACTATAATACTAGCTTCTTTAAGAGACAGTTTAAATCTTCCTTCTCTTTCTATTTCCTTTAATCTGTCCAACGAAATCAAACAGGTTGTGCTCCCTAAATCTAGTAGGCTATGAACTTTAACCTCGTTCTGACCTTTTGTTGGAGTCAAAAATATTGACAAAAAATAATGACATCCCAATTTTGGGGGTCTAATTCCTACACCAAAGAAGCTAGAAGGTTTAGCTATAACACCTCTCTCTTTAAGCTTGAAGTATTTTCTTTATTTACTGTTCTATTTACCATTTCTTCATTTAAATCTTTGCCTAGAATCAAAAATTATGTTCTCTGTCAGAGAGATCGGGTTGAAAAAACTGTTCGTTTTCTTCTTCTTCATCTTCAGCTCCAGATATTTCTTCATGTTCTGGATCCGCTTGATGATTAGAAATCAGGTGAACTCTGGTTGTTTTCTTGGGCCTCTTACTTTGATAGCTACGCTCATTTTTGAGTAAGAGTTTGGCTTTCTAATATTTGAATCATTTTTAATCTCGACTCTTCGAGCTTTGACCCCATTATCAAAATCAGTGGGGTTATTATATGGTATCACCATATTATTTTCATTTTCATTAGGGATCCACACAGGGGCATTCTTGCAATTAGACGTCGAACCCCCGGGCAGGAATCTCCTACTACTTGCAATATGTGGTATTCCAAACACAGTTCTTGAATGATGACCTAAAAGATTCACATTTTAGGGCAATAGTCCATTGACTTTATCTCTTTACTGGAGAGTTTCTTAACTACTCCCTTATTAAGTCTTATATTTGGAGAAGGGCTTGTTCTTTTTCCTGAAAATTTAGAAGTATTCTTTTTATTACCCCATTCCATGGTTCTATTCTTCATGGAAGGGTTATATGTAGTTCTTTCTTTCCTAACTTCACTGTTATTAGTGCTATTGTTCTCTGTATAGAATACTCTAGCTGTATTTCTTCTATCTTGTTCTGCTCTATGGTTGGTTTGGAACAAGACTCCTTCTTCTATTTGACTAAGTTTCTCTAAAATTTCTACGAAACTTAGGTCTGGATTAAAGACTTTTAAAACTTTTTCTCTAAGTCTTCTATGATCTCTGAGCTCTTCCATACTCTCTAAAATTTTAGTCATAATTAAGATATTTATCTGTTGAGAAGTAAATCCAAAGGAAGTCTCGATATCTATGAGTTTTTTCTGATATTCCCAAAGGAGATTCTTCAAGTCCAACATGAATTCAGTAAGAGTTACATGTGGTCTCCTTTGAAATTTCATGAATTGTTTCAAAAGACAGAAGATTGTCTCGGCTTTGTCTGGTTTGAGAAAAATCTTCAATTGAATTAAAAAGTCTTCTAGGGTCTTGCACCTAGAAAAGCTATTATCTTTCAGAATATATTGGCGGGCCTCTGATGTGAAATCAGAAGAGATTGTAGTCTTAGCATAGTCTATTTTTTGACGTTCAGTGATTAGGCCTAACGTGCGTATCTTCTCTTGCAACGTTGAAAGGTAATCTTCAAATTTAATTCCTACCCAATCTTGGGTCTTGGTATTTCTTCCATACAATTTTAATTCTTTAGACAATTCTGGAAGTGGAGGGGCATACGCATTATTGGGGTAATAACCTCCATAAGGGGGTCCATATGGGTATGGATTGTATCCAGGTTGCATTGTAGGAAGGGGTTGTTGCCAACCTGCTGGAGGTGGCTGCATACTTAAAGGATTATTTTGGGATGGCCCCCACGGATTCTGAGGTTGTCCTCCGTATAAAGTATCACTTGCTTGGTTCTGTCCCCAAGCTCCACTAAACTCACTTCTATTGTTAAATATTTCTGTTTGGCCATTCCAGGAAGGATAAGTCTTCTTCTTATTTGAAGGGGGAGTGGCCCCCGATGCATTTAAATGTATATTAAAGGTATTGTCCAAAACATTTGTCTTTTGGAGCACCTTAGGTATTCTTGCTGTATTTTCTGTATTTCCTGGTTGATGCCAGTCCCAAGCTGTTCTCTGATTTGGGTTTAACGACATTGTATCAATGTTAGAAGGAGGTAGATATACTGGAGGAAGTCCCATATCCTTTGTGCGGGTTGCCTTATCTTGGGTTTTGCTCCTGTATTCTCTTCTGTTTTCTGTCCATCAGGAGTCTTTACTTCTGTTACATCATGTTCTTCATCTTGAATAACATCTTCTGTATTATCTTCTTTATTGGTATCATCCATGTCCTCATCCTTGTTCTCTGTTGAATCATTATTTTCTAAGTCTTTATTTTCCCCTTTCAGCTTCCTCCTGAAGGCTCCATTAGGTCAACTTGGTCCGGCTTACAGCCCTTAAACCAGGTAGCAGAGAATGGTAACAATGTTTGAAAGTACGAAGACGGTTAAAGACTATTGGTTCAAACATAGTCATGATTAAACTTTATTAATTCAAGTTAATCAAATAAAAAAACTAAGTTCTCAAACTGTTTCTAAAAATTAAAAAAAAACTAAAGTCTCAAAATATTTTTCAAAGTTTTCAAAAAAAAAAACACTAAGTTTTCAAAAATTATTTTTTTTCAATAGTTTCAAAAATATTCAAAACTTTTTCTAAAAATTTTCCGAAAAATTTTCTATGTTCAAAGAAAATATGTAGAGTTTATTTAAACTCAAACAAAAGAGTTTATTAACTTTATATTAAATAATTAAAATTATTTTATTCGATTTTTAATTATTAATTACTGTTTAAGTTAATCACTATTAAATTTAAAAATTAAAAATTTAATCACTTGAGTATAAGTGGAAAAATATAAAATAATTTTCTTTTAAAATTACTTAAAGTTTCAAAAAATAAAAATAATTTTCTTTCAAAATTATTTTAAAAAATATCAAAGGGTCTATTTTCAAAAATAAAAAAATTTTCTTTTTCAAAATTATTTTAAAAAATATCAAAGGTTTATTGATAATTATATTTAATCAATTCTCTGAAATTAATTAATTAAGAAACAACTATCCCCTTTTTCAAGTCGGGTGTGTTCTTAAAATGTAAGGTTTTTTTTTTTTTCCAACCTTCTTTTTTTTTCTGGTGTTATTAAAGAAATTTGTCCCATTCTTCTTTTTTTTTTTTTTTTTTCCCACCCCCGCCCCAAACATTTTTTTTTGGGGGGGGGCGGGGGGGGGGCGGCGGGGGGGATTTATTTTTTTTTCCTCTCCGCCTTTTATACATTATATAAAAGGCGGGGGAATAGTCCACAAATTTTTTTATAATCTTTACCACAACTACGCCACCCCCCCCTATTGATTCTACTTGTTCTTCAAAGTTCTTCAAAGTTCTTCTATCCAAAATATTTTCTACTGAATCAATCAATTTAACATACCAACAAATTTAATTTCTGTTCATAAATTTGTGGTTTTTTATTAATCTCTGTGCAGTAGAATATTTTTAAAATATTTTTTAGCATATTAAAATAAATTTCCAATTTTTCTGTAGCTAAATATAACAATTCTGTATTTTTAGGTCAAAAATAAAATAATTTCTAATGTTTTTAGGTCAAAATTACATTATTTTCTGTATTTTTTGTCAATTTGGGCAATTTGACCTTTTTTCTGACTCTTGTGACCTTTTTGCTGACCTTTTGACCTTTTTCTGACCTTTTGACCTTTTTCTGACCTTTTTGACCTTTTCTGACCTTTTTGAGACCTTTGTCAAACGTGACCTTGTCTGTGTGCCTGGGTTCTTTCCAACAAGGTTTTACCTCACTATGGTAATTTATTAATTATGTTTCTGGCTAACAATTTTACGAATTTTCGATAAATTTCAAAAAAATTTATTTTTTAATTCACTCAAAAAAAAAAAAAAAAAAAAAACACTTTTTATTTTCACTAAAAAAAAAGAAAAAAAAACAAAATCGCAATTTTACCACCTGAAAATATTCGCGGGGCTACGACAAATATAATTAGTAAATAATTATAATGAAAAAGTAATTAATAAATTTATTATTAATAAAAACGAAAACGATATATATATATATATATATATATATATATATATATATATATATTACCATCTGAAAATATTCGCGGGGCTACGACAAATATAATTAGTGCATAATTATAATGAAAAAGTAATTAGTAGATTTATAATCAATAAAAACAAAAACGCAGCTATATATATATATAATATATATTATATATATATATATAATAATATATAGTATATATATATACATTCTTACTACTATATATAATATATAATATAGTATATATATAATATACCATATATTATATAAATTATATATACTTACAGTACACCTGTCATGATGATATAGTACTATATAAAG
>JABUQX010094330.1:47500-50748 GCA_015478945.1 Trachelipus rathkii
GTACACTTCGCACACTTATACTATTTAAGGCGGAGTCTGTACTGAAATTACAGTTTCTTTCAATCGTGAAATGAGAACTTCTTTATTTATTGAGGAACTATTAATTTTTTGTATTTCTGTTTATTTCGTTTCAATAGACTTGCTGGTTTGGGATTTATGGGGGGGGGGGGGGGGTGGGCAAGTTCTGATTTTTACTGTTTCAACTGAAAAACAAAAAAAAAATTTTTTTTTTAAGAATTTTAATAATTTTTTCACGAAAGTTCTAGAATAAAGTGTGGTCAAAAAGATATAACATTTGCCTTTCGATTTAATAATAATTTTTAACTGCCTAACTTCAGTCAATATTTGAATTTCATAATTTCAAAAAAAAAATTTCAAGGTCATCACTTCAATCTTGTCTGACACCAACCCACGTTTTTCAATCTGAATAAAACTTCGTACGAATCTTCTCCTATATGTATATAAATGTCCTGGAAATTTTTAACGCAATAGACTTGCTCGTTTTTTTTTAGCGAATTTTTTTGTCAGCTGATATGGAAAAAAAGTGAATTTTGAGAAAAACGCCTATAAAGATTTTGAATGATTTTTTTTCTTTTTTTCCAGAAAGTAAAAGATATTACGCACCTCACCTCACCTAAATAAGCGAACCACAAGCCGCAGTAACAGTTTTTATTCGCACCGCCACGCAACCGCACCGCACCTACACCGCACCGCAAAGCACCGCACCGCACCGCACTGCACCAACTCCGTATCTATTTCAAAATAGTTGAGCTCCGACTTTGCGGAAATATTTTTACTTTCCAAAAAATTATCTTAAAAAAATTTATGCTCCGGCTCCGGCTCCAACTCCGGTTATGGCTCCGGCTCCGGCTCCAGCTCCGACTCCGGTTCCGGCTCCGATTCCGGGTCCGGCTCCAGCTCTTTTTCAAAAACTCTTTCAGCTTCATACCTTTAAAGAATTACTTTCAACTGCAAAAAAATTGTTCTTCAGCTCCGCTACGGCTCCGGCTCCGACTCCAGCTCCGACTTCGTTTCCATTTCAGAATAGTTCAGCTCCGACTTTACAGAAGCATTTTAACCTGCAAAAACAATTTCTAAAAAAAAAAATTTTATACTTTTCACCTCCGGCTCCGGCTCCGGCTCCGGGCTCTAGCTCCGCTCCGGCTCCGGCTCCGGCTCCTGCTCATGCTCCTTTTCAAAATTTTTAATTTCAAGCTTTTGTTGAATTACTTTCATCTGCAAAAAATTCTTGAAAAAAATTTGTTTTTCAGACTCCGGCTCCGGCTCCGGCTCCGGCTCCGGCTCCGGCTCCGGCTCCGGCTCCGGCTCCGGCTCCGGCTCTTGCTCCGACTTCGTTTCACATTTCAGAATAGCTCAGCTCCGACTTTGCAGAAGTATTTTTTATCTACAAAAACAATTTCTTTAAAAAAAATTATACTTTCGGCTCCGGCTCCGGCTCCGCCTCCGGCTCCTTTTTCCGGCTCCTTTTTCCGGCTCCTTTTCAAAATTGTTCAGCTCCAACTTTGTAGAATTACTTTCATCTGCATAAAAAATTCTTTGAAAAAAAAATTGTTTTTCAGA
Source organism: Trachelipus rathkii (assembly GCA_015478945.1). Taxonomy (NCBI): domain Eukaryota; kingdom Metazoa; phylum Arthropoda; class Malacostraca; order Isopoda; family Trachelipodidae; genus Trachelipus; species Trachelipus rathkii. Next base: position 49,082 of record JABUQX010094330.1, read on the forward strand.
TCCGCCTTCGGCTAAGGCTCCGACTACGGCTCCGGCTCCGGCTCCAGCTCCGGCTTCAGCTTCGGCTTCGTTTCACATTTTCAATAAGCTTCAGCCTCCGACTTTGCAGAATATTATTACCTAGCCAAAAACGAATTCTTTATATTAAAACAAGTTACTACTTTGGCGCTCCACCTTCGGCTCGATCTGGACTCTAGGCTTCGGTTCCCAGCTCCAGTCCGTTCCGCTCTATTGTATTAAAGAATAGTTCAGCTACTGAACCGTGCAGAAGTAGTTTTACTTGAAAAACAATTTTTTTAAGGAAAAAAATCCTATACTTGGCGCTCCGCTCCGAACTCCGGCTCCGGCACTCTGGCTCCTCACTACCGGCTCCTTTTCAAAATTGTTCAGCCCCAACTTTGCAAAATTATTTTCACCTGCAAAATTAATAAAATATTGTTTTTAAGCTCCGGCTTCGGCTCCGCTCCGACTCCGCTCCGCGCTCCGGCCCTTCCGGCTCCGGCTCTAAACTCCGACTCCGCATTTCCAATTTCAGAAAAGTTTGAGCCTCCCGGACTCTTGCAGAAGATATTTACCTGGCCAACACATTTCTTTAAAAAAATATTATAATGGTTCCGCTCCGGCTCCGGCTCCGTCTCCGGCTCCGGCGCCAGCTCCGGCTCAGACCCTGACTACATTTATATGGATTGAGAAAGAGCCTGGGGTTGGGTTGTGTTGCAAAAGGAAAAGTGTAATTTATTATAAAATGTGAACAAAACCTAGAAAGATCTAAAAGTTGAATTGCAATTTCGAACCTGGAAATGGAATTTTCAGTTTGACAACCCCTATATTAAAAATGAATCCCCTGTAACTTAAAAAACTTTGGAATTCGAAAACAAAATTACACCATGTGTAAGGAAGGAATTCTAACAATTAGAGTAATAAAAAAATAAAGTGAAATTTTTTATTTGTACTCTGAAAAGTTAGGGTTGGCCAAGTACAGACTCCCCTTAAAATTTTAAGACTTTGTAAATAAATTTTATCCATACTGTCACAATGGGATTGCTAAAGGGTTTTAGCAAATATCTCACAAAAAGATATATCCTCTACTCTGAAAGACTCAAAAATATTTTCTCAAATTCTGCAGGAGATGAAACACTAACAGAACTGGCCTTTAGAGGTTTTCATTTCATAGTCTACTCAATATAAACGGTGGAACATAGTCTAGTAAGTAAGAGATGCCAAAGAAAAAAGAATATATATATATATATATATATATATATATATACTATATATATATATATATATAAATAATCATATATTTATATATATATATATATATATTATATATATATATATACTAAAGAAAAAAGATATATATATATAATACTATATATAATAACATTTTTTCTTTTTTGAAATTGTTATCAGTAGTAAGATTATTTAATTTTTTTGATATATATTTTGAAGTAATATAATATAATATACTATATAATAATATATAATATAATATATATATATATTATTATAGTATACTATATTATATATATATATATATTATAATTACTATATTATATATATATATATATATATAATCATATATACTAATATATAATATATAATATAATACTATATATAACATATATATATATATATATATTATATATAGTATATATACTTATATATAT
>JABUQX010094331.1:0-10000 GCA_015478945.1 Trachelipus rathkii
AGCTTACATTATTATATTTTAAAATTAAGAAGTAATATATGATATATATCAATTATATTTAAAAAACTTACATTTTAAGTTCAAAGAAAATTCAATTTATCGCGGTGACAGTATCGTTTTTTGCTCTATAAACGGGAATTCTCCAATGTTCCTTGTTGAGGATGATGTGAGCGAGCAATGTACTGAATATGAGGCAGGTTATCCTTCTCCAATTACAGAGTTTTATTTCGTTTAATAGGCCCAAACACGCCTTTAAAAGCGAGGTTCATTTTTAAACACCGATTTTATTTCTTCTTCATTCATCTTTTAATAATTCAAAAGTACGTTGCGTACTCTGTCAATTTCAATGAGTTGAGGATGCTCAAGATAGATCACTACAGTGATGGGTGATTGTAGAATCGTTCCAAAAGAGAGATTTAGTCCTAGGGTGCCCTTTCTCAAAATGTTTAAATGATAGGCGTTACAAGCTGAAAGGTCTGCAGTAAGATCATAGGCGTATAAATTACTATTCTTTGCGTATTCTTCAAGATTTAAACCTGTCCCGCTATCATTACATGATACAGTATTGGCTATTAAGTCGTAAAAAGGTCGAGTACAGAGAGATAGGTCTCCGTTGTATAACATTTCAGAATCATTTACGTGACGAAGTCCCGCTACATGTCTTGTAGCTGGGCCAACCGAAAGGTGTGAATTTATAGGGCGACTTTTTATAATTCCCGGAGTAGGCTTCATGTTCCACAATTCCTATTATTACTTTCTGTGGTAAATTTCCGTTCACAATGTTTGGGATATTGATACTCGATAATCCTTGAGTGAAATTAAATATCTTGGTTTCAACTCTCTTAATGGGGTACTTTGCTGTAGTATTCAAAAGCGAATTTTCAATTTCCAAATGACGCTGTGGTGATAATTTCACTTTTCTAACGTAGAGATAAGCCTCCAACAGTTTGAAAACAGGTTCTGGACATACAGCTGTAGCAGTAGGCTTACTTTTTATTTTAAGAGCAAATTTAGGATTTGACCGTGATAAAATGATTCTAGTATCTACAGATGGTAGAATGAGTCTTTCTTGAGAGAAGATATCGCCATTTAATCGACCGTAAAATTCATAAGTATTATTTATGACTTTAGCTGCTTTATCTATATATGTGCAGCTTCATCTTTGAAGCTATAAAAACCACATGATTTGAGATGAGATTGTTTAGCATCGTCTGAATAATTTAACAAATGTTCTATATAACTTCTATAAGGATAATTAGCCGCTGATGCACCTAGTGAAGTTCCGTTAAGATAGACTTCAACCTGGTTGAAACATGTATACAGGAAATTTGATTCTGTATATACTATATGGTCATCACCCGTAGGAAGATCTGTACCATCAGGTTTTGTCAATTTCGTTTTTACATATAAAAACACATTAGAGGGGTCTAGGTATTGATCAGAAGTGCCTGGAATATTGAACTCTAGAGGAACATCTGTATTGGTAATTGAATGCAAAGGATTAATACTGATAAAGTTGGACTCGCTAACGCTAATCTGTGTAGGGTTCATTGAGAAGAGATCCAATTCACTCTTACAGCAATCAGGACTAGAAGGATGAAGGAAATGCATCTTGCATGTGCGAGCTCTGGCCGTATAATGAACATTTTCATGAAAAACCTTACTTATATACACAGCTCGTATAAAAGTTATCAGTTAGTAGTTAAATAGCAAATACATCAATACATTTTTTCTTTAGAGGTTTTTTCCGCTTAGTCTTTTTCTTTATGACAATCTTCTTGTTCCCTCGACCTTGTCCTGACATTTTACGTCTTATTTTACGCTTAACATCATCCAACATCTCATCTGAAACATCGGCTATACGTCTTTTTAATGCTGTACGAGGATTATTTCCTGCAGCAATATCTTGAATAGTATGCAAACCTGTTCTTATAGCTTTTTTACCTATATATTCCCCGCCTTTCCTGAGTAGAGGCCTTGCACTTCTCCATAGCTTGGCAAAAAATCCACCAAGGCCATAACCCCTCTGCATTTTTGTTCCCCTGAATACCCTTTCTTCGTCCATTATTACAGGAGTATCTTTCTTATACTATCTTTACACTGTGAGCGTATGTTAATGAATGAAAAATATATCTGACTACACCTCTTATATATTCCATTATGCTGTAATTACTGCATCTGTTTCTTTCTAATATGAACTTTGCATAACAATGGCACGTGTGTAAACGAAAATTGATTCCTTCTACAGTTCTTTATAATCACGCGTACAAGAGTCAAAATTTATCTATTAGGAATGTTATAAACTTTACTCTCTTTGGGAAAAATTACTTACTCTTAAATACAGCTTTAGTATCCTACATATTGATGTTGCAATTATATTTGTATATTACATTAAGCCATACCTGGATGATTTGAGCATTCCTCGGATGGGGTACATGATATAATTGCAGTTACTCGCATCTGCCTTCATCTTTTTGTTTTCATGTGGAGTCATGCGGTTTATTCTCCACAGATAGTATAACCCTCTTCAACATAGTAGGAATATCATGAGTATATCCAACTCAGCATCACGTCTACGAATATGGTTACGTTGCCATGGTATCGTTCCGAGAAAAAAAAAATGTCCCGGTCTCGTTAGGTTTACATTTACCTTTTGAACTTAAAAAGTATTTATTACCTTTATCTTCATAGGTAACGCATTTCAGTTTTGTTACCAAGTGTTCCTTACACATTAATACTTTTATATCAAAGAGAACGTTTTAAAATTGACTAAAAATAGCAGGCACGATTTGAAATAAGACCGTCGCAGAACAAATTCTTCAATGAAGTATTCTTTTGTAGCAAATGTGGGCGTATTCATCTTTTTGGCAATTGTAGTTCTTTTCAGAAAACGAGTACCTTCCGCTTGTAATATAGTTTCAACACATTCTACACTTCTGTACACAGTCATCCAGAATAGATTGTGAGGCAAATTTTCTATGGTCCGTATTTAATATTCATTTCACATAATCTACTCGTATGCCTCTCTTTCAAAGTTTGTATAGGATTCCATTAGCACAGTGTAAAATCGAGAGTTTTATTCAGGATTGTAAATCAAGAGGCGGAAGAGGCAGAGTTAAATAAAAAGTGATCTTACACTCTCCCCGCCTATGATTTGATAATATCAAGCTGAATTAATGATCTCTTCAACTTCACTTGCTGATTTATATTAAAAGATTAAAACTTAGCAGGGAGACCCCCCTCCATCATTCACAGTACATGTTGTATTTTCTTTCATCTGCTCATCAAGCTAGCTATATTTATCTTCCAATCCTCTAATCATCGAGCCTTAACAGGGTTTGAACCCCTTACCTTTTGTATTTCCTGTTTATAAAATCCGCCTTTTATTTTTTCACCATTTAAATCCTCCAGATATATAACTTACAACTATCACGGACTGCATGCCGATTGGATATGTGGACTTTTCCATAAACTTCCTAGTCCATCCGATTCATATCTTTTCTAAACCTTTCTTCTGTTCGAGGAAACTCTTTACATAATCGTTTACCTATTCCTGAATTATCTTTTTATTTTGTTTCTTTTTCACCCATATCGTGCCATACGTCTCTAGTTTTTGACATTCTCTACAGGAGTTGACATTAACCTCTACTCCTATGGCTAAAGACCCTTGTTAGAAGATTAAGCCAGATCGTCCAGTATATCATATTATTTAAGAGTTATTCATTTTAGTAAAAATCTATGCATTGCGTTCCTTAATTAGTACGTTGGCTCTTTTCCTATTGCCGCTTGGTTTACGAAAATGTATTGTAATAAGCTTATACCATTTTACTCCCAGAGCATCTCCTGAAACTCTCGCCCTTGAATTCCATTCCTGAATCTGTCCAAAATGATTTAGGTGTTCTCCGCTCGTCCTCTATAATTTCAAGTACAGCATCGGCAACTGTAGCTGATCTTTTATCTTTTATTGGTTTCAACCATAAGTATCTAGAGTATACGTCAATTGTAAAAAGTATATATTGAAAACCTTCATTATAAGAGCTGTATTTAATCATTTCCGATAAATCTAACTGCCATATGCTATCGAGCTGCGGAGATATGGTTTTCCGTGTAGGAAATTTTTTTCTTACAGGTTTATGTAGAGTAAATGCCTCTTCACCCTCTAAATATTTTTTTAACTCTTTTTTCTCAATATTAGGATGCCTTAAAGCAAACCTGTTGAAGCCCCCAAAACTATTTGGCTCCCTCAGATTGAAGTAATACTTATCAACTACCTCCTTCGCCGCCATGTTGTCTACTTACACACGTTTAAGCGTTTATATATAGTATATATATATATATATATATATATATATATATTATATAATATATATAATATATATATATATATATTAGTATATATATATATATACTATTTATATTATATAATATATATATTATTATTATATATATAATATATTTATATATATATATATATATATATATATATATTTGTCACAAAAAATGTGATATTAGGTCACAAGGGATAAAGAAAGAGAAAAAGATTAAAATAACATTTATTTATACACAAACATTACAACTAAATATATATGATAATACATAATTACGATTTAATCCAACTAGACCTATTATAAGGTGTTTTTCTTAGTCGTGCTCTGGTAACACGTTTAAATTTATCTGACGCGTAAGAAGTGCCTGATGGACTTGAATCAGGTCTAGGTGTCATGGGGATATTATCTAAGTCTGCTAATCGGCTTGTATTTAAGATTAAAGTTCTGGGGAAATTAATAGTCTGAAGTTCTTGTTTGATATCATTCCATCCTTTTACAGGTCCTTTCTTCCAGTTACGTGAGAGATCAGCTATCAAATCCACAATATTTGATCCTTTAACTATTTCATCATCAATTACGATCTGTCCTGCTTCATTCAAAGTTAATTGGTCTTTTAAAATATTATATAAAGCTATTCCTGATTTACGCACTCTATTAGGTAAGCTCTCCTCTAGGATATTTTTAAATTTATCTTCATTTTTCACTTCAAGTTTTACTTCATTAGGTATATCTACATCATCGGTTACCGGGATACGTAAGGTTGGATGTAGGTGCAAGTCTTTAAGATCTATCAATTTTTGTATGGCATCCTGGTATAAGATGCGTTTCTCATGGATGTTAATGTCTGAATTTAATATCCTGTACACTTCTTTCTCATATTTGGTTATCTGTTCAACTTTAGGATCATATAAGCTAGGAGGTAGAGGCTGCTGGAAAGATAATGAGTCGTTCACAATGTAAGGATTCTGTTGGTGCAACTGTTGCTGCTGATGTGAAAGAGGTTGTAATGTCAATGCATTGGGCTGTAATATCTGCGTGTATGGGGGTTGTGAATGATGAAACTGTGATTGTGGATTTTGCACAGTGTGCGGCAATAACTGGCCATATTGAGGTTGTGAATGATGAATCTGAGGAACTGGATTCTGTACAGATGCTGTATTATTATACTTCATTTTCTCATACTCATTATATGGAAGTACAGCAACCTTCTTCATTATGGGGACAACCACTTAGTTATCAGGGGAGCTATAACGGAGAAGAGTAATGGCAGGAATACTCCTCCCCCTCTCTGTAGTAACTTCTTTTTATTTTTCAAATTTTTAATGTTGAGGGAGAGTTTTTTAATGATGCTTCTATAACGACGTAGCTTTACCTTCTGAGGCCTGTTTAAAGGAACATTTCCTTTTATAAGATTTAAACAGACTTCACATACACACTGGATGAATTTCTCATCCTCCCTAATTAGTTTACGTTTTTCAGATGGTTTCAACTTTTTAAATTTTTTTATAAGAGGTAAATACTTTGCAACTAGAGCACTCATTATTCAGGTATGTATACAGTTTCTATCTCATAGGGGAGAATGTGGGTACGGAGCAGCACTCTGTGCGTGTTTTTGGGGTGAAGTTCACACATCAAATAACCGTGGGGGATTGAAGTAACCTCTTTATATACTTTTAAGAACTCTTTCCTTTGAAGGGGAAACATTTGAGTTGCCAATACATTAATTTGACTCATGTCTCTTCTCTGTCCAAACAACAGTAAATACTGTGTGTTTAAAGAAACACTTCGCATATGCTTGCTTTGATGAAAAATATTCTGCGTTATGAAAAACACAGAGATATTTAGATTTAGATGGTGAGAATAAACTGTGAACGCTTCTGCTATTTCCAAATTTCAAGATTTGTTGCATTAAATCATCTATACAATCATTTTGTGGCCTTTGAATATTTGTCCAGCGATTCTAAATATCGATATGCCTTCATGAAATTGAATCACATCTTTATATTCTTTAAATTTTTCCTGATAAACATTATAACACCATATTATTTTTACAGGGGTTTGTTCAAATATCTCCATTTCCTTTAAAATATTTAATAATAGAAAGGTTTTACCACATCCTGTCGGCCCAGCTACAAGACATGTAGCCGGACTTCGGAACGTAAATTTCTCCACATCCATACTCGTCAAGTAGATAATGAATAATGAGTTTAATTAAAGCAGTAAAGCAGTAAATCAAAACCTTACTAACCCTTTGTTGCTAACTAAAACCTTGAATGATGTACTTTAATTAAAGTTGTAAAGCAGTAAAATATATGTTTTTAATAAAATTTCGTGCAATTTTATTAAAATAAAATGTTTATATTACCGAAACTCTGTGTGTTTTTATTCTTACATTACAAATTAAAAAATAAAAAAGTATTAAAACAAAAATAAAAATAGAAATAATAAATAAAAAGTAATAAAACAAAAATAAAAAATATAAAAGAAAACATAATGTTAATAAATATATGAGTTAAAGCAGTAAAGCAGAGAGTTAAAGCAGTAAAGCAGAAAGTTAAACAGTAAAGCAGTAAAACAAAAGCATACTAATCCCCCTAGGTGTTAGGTAACACCTCTATTGTTTTACTGCTTTACTGCTTTAAAGCAGTAAAGCAGAAAGTTAAAGCAGTAAAGCAGAAAGTTAAAGCAGTAAAGCAGAAAGTTAAAGCAGTAAAGCAGAAAGTTAAGCAGTAAAGCAGAAAGTTAAAGCAGTAAAGCAGAAAGTTAAAGCAGTAAAATGAGTTAAAAGCAGTAAAGCATAAAGTTAAAGCAGTAAAGCAGTAAAACAAAGCATACTAATCCCCTAGGTGTTAGGTAATAACACCTCTATTGTATTTACTGCTTTTACTGCTTTAAGGTATGTAAAGTATATGTTTTTAATAAAATTTCGTTACAATTGTAGTAAAAATGAATGACTCATAGTATATTTGAAACGAATTCTTTGAATAGTTTACATTGATATCATATTTTTCGTTCACGCGGGAATTTTTGCGTCTGCGGACGCACGCGGCGACGGTTACGCGGAAATATTGCGCCTGCGAGCGCACGCGGCGGCGGTACGCGGAAATTTGCGCCTGCGGGCGCACGCGGCGGCGGTTTCGCGGATGGGCTGACCTGCGGACGCGGACTCTGACTCGGAAACGTTTGCGATCACTGTCTCAACTGTGTAACTCTTTAGATATATATTCTGTCATGCTATAAGTGTTAGAAAAAAGACTAACTCATAGTAGAAAGCATTCTAAGCAGATTTGTAATTATTAACACCATTCGATTCCTCATACCTTATAAACCTAGGGGAGACCACCCATATTTAAGGGCTATTCTAGGCAGGGAGGCTAGAAAAGGCTGAAAAAAAAGTGGCACCTCAGTGCACTATGTGGCACTCACTTTCTTGGCACTATGTGCCACTCACTTGGGCACTCATTGCGCACTCTTTGGCACTCATGGCATTCATTGGCACTTCACTTGCACTTCACATGGCACTCACCTGCACTCATTAGAATATCATAGGAACACTAATGATCATCACTAGATACTTATTACCGGTGGATTGGGAACCATCAAGCCATCAAGTTAGCGTGGCGTCAAATTGACCATGTATCTGGCAAAGGACAAGGGCGAAATATCATGGTCAAACAAGGTCAAGACATCAAAAAGGGCTAAATCCCTAAAGGAAGGACAAAATAACGTGGGTCAAATTTGACCCATGGAAGATCAAAGGGTTGGTCGAAAATTAGGGTGGGCCAAAATTGACCCATGGAAGACCAAAGGGTAGCCAAAAATTACCGTGGGCAAAATTGACCCACGGAAGACCAAAAAATTACCGTGGCAAAAAATGACCCATCCGGAAAGATCAAAGGTTGGGGGTTGAAAATAGGGTGGCCAAAATTGACCCATGGAATACCAAAGGGTAGCCAAAAAATTACCGTGGGCAAAAAATGACCCAATGGCCGAAAAAATTAGGCGGGGGTAAAATAGGGGCAATACGTACGACGGAGGTTCGCCTCCATCTGGCGCAACCCTTTTCGAAGGTAGCTTAAAAAATCAGGGTGCCGAAAAAATATTGGGCGTTGCCAAAAAAATTAGGTGCCCAAAAAATACGTGGCCAAAAATGACCCATGGAAGACCAAAGGGTTGGTCGAAAAATTTAGGGTTCTCAAAAAATTAGGGTTCTCAAAAAATTAGGGTTCTCTAAAAATTAGGGTTCTCAAAAAATTAGGGTTCTCAAAAAATTAGGGTTCTCAAAAATACCGTGCAAAAATACCCATCGAAGACCAAAGTAGTCGAAAAAAGGTAAAAGTCCCAAAAGGTCAAGCCAAAAAAAGGTTCCAAGGCAGGTAAAAATTTGGGCCCAAAAAAAGGTCAGGGCCCAAAAAGTGAAGGTCAAAAAAGGTCAAGAAAAAGGTCAGGTAGGTGGGTTTTTCGTTGGGTGGGTTTTTCGTTGTGGGTGGGTTTTTGGGGTGGGTTTTTCGGGTTCCAATATGGCTCTCCTACTACTCCTATCTAAAATATAAAACTTGCATAAAATATTTAATTTATTTTTAAAAAAAAAAGGGGGGGGGAAAATTTTATTGTATAATTATGCCAAAGAAAATAACCTACATAAAAGATTAGTTTGTAAAATACATGTAAAGAAACTATGTTTAATTAGTTAAATTTTATTTAATTTTGTTCTTAAGCATATAAAATTAATTATATTTGTAAAGCCCTTTAATTTACATAATAATAATAATAATAATAATAATAATAATAATAATAATAATAATAATAATAATAATAATAATAATAATAATAATAATAATAATAATAATAAAGTAATAATAATAATAATAATAATAATAATAATTAATAATAATAAATAATAGTAATAATATAATAATAATATAATTAATAATAATAATAAAATAATTAATAATAATAATAATAATAATAATAATAATAATAATAATAATAATAATAATAATAATAATAATAAGTGGGGAAAACAATAAATATCTATATTATATTCATTAGTATTATTATTATTATTATTATTATATATTATTATTATTATTATTATTATGATTATTATTATTATTTTATATTATTATTATTAGTAGTTAGTAGTAGTAGGTAGTTTAAAAGGGTTTTTAAAAGTTTTTTAGTAGTAGTAGTAGGTAGTTAGAAGAAGCATTAAAATTAGAACCGATTACTTTTTATTATTATTATATATTATTATTATTATTATTATTATTTTATTATTTATTATTATTATATTATATATTATTATTATTTAATTATTATTATTATTATTATTATTATTTTATAATTATTATTATTATTAGTAGTAGTAGTAGTAGTAGTAGTAGTAGTAGTAGTAGTAGTAGTAGAGTAAAGAAGGTTAGGATAAAATAGAACCGATACTTAGAAGCATTTTATTACCTTAGGAAAATAGGAAACTATGTTTATGCTTAGTAGCATCCAACTCTATTTAGGGGCGCCTTGTAATCGTCGTTCTTCTTCTATTTTCAAGCCTGGAACAATCAACAATTTTAAAACTCGATCTTCAGGAGTTCTTTAACGATACGTAGTCCTCACTTAAGACGAAATATTTTCTTTAGTATTTGAAAAGGTCGTTAAAAATAGGCCAAAGT
>JABUQX010094331.1:17500-34504 GCA_015478945.1 Trachelipus rathkii
ACTAGCAACCGGTTTACACGCATGCTACGTATTTATCCTTATAACACCTTTCTCACAGCCGTCGTTTTTTGTGCACCTTCAATTTCGTAGACTTGCTCTCTCGAATGATTTCTTAGGACTGAAATGAAACGAAGGCCCTGATACGACTCCCACCTGTTTACAGTCACTTTGGGCCGTCTCCTGTACTTTTTGCCTATTACAAAGACATCCATTTAGTTGCAAATAATGTCAATAATAACCATCTGGTGAATGTTTTTATGACCTAATCATGGAGGGATCACTAAATTGAGGAATACGTAACGAATACGTCACACGTTGAATCGTTAAATTAAATAGTATATTCTACATACATATACAGAATTGATAGAAACAACAAAAATTCTTATTTACGACAGGAATATACAACCTCTTAGAGTCAATAATGAATTGGCGCACAGTCATCTAGAAAGACATACAATTTTTCTGAATGCGCTCATAGCGCCTGAGTTATATGTCGACTCTTATCAGTGAACTCTGTCTTGGCGTCAAGTGCATAATTCTGAAAACTATGCACTTAACTTACTTACACTTATTGAGAATGATGATATAGATATATGGATATTCTAGTATAATTTAATTTAGCTATGTTATAATAAAGCCATTGACAACTTGGAAATTTCTTAATTACGGAGACAACTAGGTAATATTATTGAGAGAGTATAATACTTAGATTGTTAACTAAGGATTAATATATATTCTAGACTAATTATGGAGAAGTATTCTATCGGTAACTAATGACTGTAGCTATAAAATCTCATTTTACTGCATAATAAAGTGATCAAGAAGCTATAATTATTATTTGATCTTGAAAAGTCACTTAATATCATTATTATTAATATTTAGTTTAGTAGATATTATATAATATAAAGAGAATAATTAACAATAATTTATTCTTAATTATTAACATAATTGAAGACTAGGTTATAAACTGAGTATTTATAACATGATAACGTTAACATATTTGCACTGCATACATTATCTATTATACCGAAATAATAAACGCTTTAAAAGATTTATATAATCTAGTAATCGTAAATATTATTTTGTTAACGAAAGAATATTATAAACTTATAGACGAGTAATAACATTATAAATTATCTATCTATACATTAACTAGGTTAGCCTATATAATAATATATACTTATAATGATATAATATTATATACACCATTGTATATTAATTAATAATATATCATATTATATATTATATATATTAAATAATAATATATATATATATTAATATATTATATTTATATATATATATTTATATAATATATATTTATTAATATATTGATTGTTGGTTTTATATAGGTATAGTTATTTAGATGTGTGGTTAGTATGGTAGCGGAATATCATTATTATAATATATATAGTTATAGTGAGGTGGTATATATGAGTGATTTAGAGGTATATTTATGTATTGGTGAGGTAGGTTATTGGGGTATAGTAGTATAATATAGAGGTTATGTGTTGGAATTATGTATTTAGTGAGTGTAAGGTGAGTTAATTAGTTATGAGGGTTGTATATATAGGGATAGTTATATATTTATGTACGTAATTATATATATTAGTGGTAGGGGTATGAGTCAGTAGTATGTTGGTGAGTTATTGTAGTATTTATTTCTGGAGCTAAGAGAGTTCTTATATATAGGTTATTAACTATATATAAAGAATGAATATATATGAGTTACCTTATTAAGTTTTGTTATGCGTCACTATTTACTCTAATACTAATACTTTCTGTTCCTAAGTGTATTCCAAATCGCCACCCACCTATATTATAATAACTTAAATATATTATATAATAACACTATGTATAATAAGGTATATCACCATATGTCAATTTATACTAAATTGAGGAGGAAGAGGGAAGCGCACACACCATTGACTACAAACACTCAATCAGTCATTATCATTTGCTATACCGCCACAGAGCCTGTAATACTCAGTAACAATTTATGCTTTAATAAGTGATCTTATGTAATTTAATGTTATATTTAACCCGCTGTGCTCTCTTCTATCTACTATTTATTTTTTTTAGGGAATTATCGTCATTTATTGTAGTTTCTCCCAGGTATTGATAATGAATGTCATTATCACGGAAAGTGTAATTTAATTTGCCAGATAGTTTTGCTATATAATTTGTGAGTGAAATATACAATTGTTAAAATAAAATAGCATCATAAAAGTATTACACAAGATTATTTGTGTAAAAAAAAGTATTACACTCGGTCACATATCTTACGGACATAAATACTTGAAGAATTAAGAAAATAAGTTGGGGTACGTCCTCATAAAGTGTGCTAAATGGTGCGTTGTAGGATCTCCGAATAATTAGTTCAATAAGATAATAAATAAAAAAAGCTTTATGTATTTTGGGATACAAATATGTAAATGGGGTGAACATAAATAGAAACCTATAGTGAGACGGTATATATATATTATAATTAGTTATACTATTAACAACTCAGATCTATGTAAAAAGGCTCTATAAGCTATTCCGAAATGGAAAACAATAATAAATTGATGCACAGCAAGGCTTCAATCATGAAATTCTCATACCTACATCCCTCAACGGTATCATATAATATATCCAGTACCTACAATAGCACCACCCAGTCTTACCTGGAGAAATACCTGTGCTTCTTGAGTAAAGTTTATTACTGTAAACCAAGTTGAATGAATCAAATAGTCGATTTGAACGTAATGATACATAGTGACCAATAATGATTATAATCACTCAAGAGAAGGTTGAATGTATATATTTAAAAAAGGACTTAGAACTCTTCCCAAGTAATTACTCGGTATCAAGCTCAAAGCAGGAATTTATTGTAATAGCCTGGAGTGATCTCATTTTAGTGAGGGTCTAGACACCTTGAAAAGGATTTCGTGCCTTACTCTCCTGTAGATAACTTGTCTTATTTGCACAGACATCTGTAACGCCTCAATGGTTCTGGCTAAAGTCTAATTCAAAATTCAAATTATACGATTTCACATTATCTCATTGCGTTATTCACATATGAGATAACTTTCGAATACCGAACCTATAAGAAGCTGTAATCTTATCACTTACGGTGATAGTTTAGGCTTCTAATAACTCTTCTCAGACATTCAGAGCTATCCCACCTTAGAAATAGTGCCAATACAAATGCTGACGCATTATAAGTTCCAGACGGAAACACACATCACGAGAATTCCAGATATAAAGAAAGAAACCACGAGATTTGCTAAGTAACGTGTGATTACCTGAAGAGTATTAGACGCAGAGAGATTTCATATAGCACATTGCTATTAAGCTGCATTACTAAGCCAGGATTATACCAATATACCCTCTCGTAAATAGTTGCTATGATATCAGGTACAGTCGAGACACTAGATACATAAATCACTGACGAAAAAATAAGAAAATGGCAGCCAATTAGGAAAGCTTAACTAACGATTCACAGTGAGTATATAATAATATAAAATAATATATTGTCACTTATCGAGAAACTTTAGTACCTCCCCATAAAGTTTTACTACCACCACTCCACAATTTTAAATTTGAATTGATGAAGCAATTAGTGAAATCACTTCCAATAAATAGGAGAGAACTAGTCTTATACAACATACTTGTATCCAATGATTTCAGGTCTACAGTAGGCATAATGAAAAAGGTGTGTCATCCAGGACCGGAGGACAATTATAAGTATATTATATATATAATATATATATATAATATATATATATATAGGCTATAATAGCTAACTCTATAAGAGTTCGATAGAGCGTACCAGTGACAATCTTCTTCAGAGCAACGATGAGTAGGGAAGCGTGTGGCAACAAAGCGCACATATCCTAGCAATGTTTTGTACCGGGGAAAACAGCAATCGACTACTTTTTATAGCGTAGAGTACCAAGTGAAGATCATTTGATTCTAAATGTACGCCTGAACGAAGATGCATTGTATCAAGTTCTTTGTAGCCGTATGACGCATACTTTAATTGTGGAGGCTTGACAACCGTATTCATTTCTCTTTCGAGTCTCCCACATCCCGCGATTACTTTCCTAGAATATATTTTGGGAGCTGTGAGGACGGACACCACAGGTGAAAGAATTTCCAGCAAGGGACATTCTATAGAGATATTGCATGAGGTAGCATACTCAGGGGTGATGGAGGGTTAGAATGCCATTCCTGACAAACTGAATTGCTGTTGGATTGTCCTCCATAGAGAGATCAATGATGGCTGTCCATAAGCGTATTCCAATGGCTGCTTACGAACGGTGTATCGCTCTAGTGCATTCCGTAGAAATCAATTGCTTGAGAGCCATATATCGTTATCAAGACAATAGGTGTTCAGAACCCACCATATCCGAGATATGGTGGGCATGTCATTATGCCATACGTTGTCGTACGGCCCGCCTAAAATTTTGTTGCATCTTAACCGAGAAACCATTCCGAGAGTTTCATAATGATTTCTTTGATTCTCACACTCATTCCGTTAATGAGGTAATATTGTTTTTAATTCTTGATTCACTATTAGGTAAATCTTAAGGGGAGATCTTTGAGAAGTCAACCAAACGCTGATTGTCCTATAAGAATGTAAAAAACGGAAGGTCATGTTTCGTGATAACTCCTTAGTCGACTTGACGCGTAAAAACATAATAATTCTCGGTTGAGAAATACCAAAAACAGCATTTCTCAGATTCTTGTTTTTTTATTTTTCTTTTGGGCAACAGCCTGTGTATCTTTATTTTTGACTCTTGTGTAGAATCACGGAGGTGAATACGTCAGTGGAAAACGAGGTACTGCAGCTAGACCGATTCGTTGGTCAGTGTGCGATTCTGGGTGAGAGACGAGTAGCAGAGAGAGAGGAGGAGAGGAGAGGAGAGAGGACGAGAGAGTACAGAGAGAGAGAGAGAGAGAGTCAATATCACTCCTGACTCAAATCCATAGAGTGAAACTCGACTAAAGGAATGGCGCTGGTTCATTAGATCCAAATACCATCTCACTTCTCCGAGGAGAATTACTCAGGTTTTTTACAACCAAATAATAAATCACCTAATGAGATACGCTTCTTGCATTCTTCAAAAGTCACATTTCTTCCTTGAACTTATAAATGACATAATTTATTATAAAACATTAAAATTCTGTAAAAATATCTGCTCAACATATTTCCTCAAATTTAATTTAGGCACACACCATAAAACACACATGTTAAATTAACTCTCGAAGGAACAGCTTTATTGAAAAGCTTTTCCTTCTCAGCCGTCCGTTAGTCCGTACGTGCAGTTCGACTCAAACTTGTGTGTGGGGATTACTACAATGCTTTTTTGCTAATAGCCCAACCAGGAGAATCGAAGTGAAAAAAATAATAAATCCTAAAGCAACTGATATGCTTTTGCCATAAATCATAAGCTACTAGTATATTAAACGAAGCATCTCCAAATACCCAAATTCCTTAACACCAACTATTAATTAATAGTTCCTCTATGTATTCGATAAATAAAGTGAACAAAAGTGTTCTACCAAAAATAGAATCATATCCTATGGAACTATCTTAATGAGCAAGTGAGCCATCTTATTGGCCTCAACAATTCCTTGGAAATCATACCAAAAGCCCATAATATTATCTATCCACATTCATCCTTAATATCTATTGAGAAACCACCTTGCTCTGCATACATAAACACACCAAGCTCTCAGTTTCGTACGAGGCTAAGTACCAGATCTAGGATTTAATCCTAAGCATGTAAATCATAGAAATATGATCCTGAGAATTAACATGTAAATAACCTTGGAGTAAGATATAATATATTATTTATATATATCAATCATATTACCTCCATATATACTTTACTCATCTATTAGTGTATATAAACTATAATAATCTATTCCTATAATCCACTACCTCATGACTATATATCGTACTTTATATATATTAGTATAACTTATTATATATATATATTATCTAGTATGATTATATTATTACTATACTATACTTTATCAGGTATCATTCATCATAGATCTCGAATTCACTATATCTATTATATTACATACTACATACCGAGTATAGCATTTACATTAGAATATTATTTATATTAATACCACTCCTAGTCTCCAGCGGTACATATTGACGAACACTATTTATATATTTTCTACGTACTTAATAGCATAGTCCGGACTTCACCACTTCACTTATATATATTAGTATTAATTATATATATTTAATTTACTAACTTATAATAATCTACTATTAATAATATTATATATATATTATATATATAATATAATATTAATAATATATATATACTATCTATATATATATAAATAGTTATATATAATATATATATATATATATATATATATATATATATATATATATATTATATATTATAGTATGTATGTATGTGTATATGTTATATAATATAATATATATCTTATATATATATATATATATATATATATATAATTCAATTATATAATATATTAAACTATATATATATTAATACTATTTTATTTATCTATATATATTATATAATTCATTATATATATATATATATAATATCTCTATATATATATATATATTATGTTATTCTTAATATTATATTACTTATATATATATATATTATATTAAGTATATCTATACTATATCTCATATATTATTTATCTTATCTATAGAAGTTATCTATTACTATATTAATTAATATTATTATCTATATATATATGATATATATATATAATCTATAATATATATATATATATATTATTATATACTATTATATTTCTATATTATAATATAGCTGAGAAGAGTAGAGAGAGAGACGGTAGAGAGTATACTATATATCTAGCGAATCAATTATCTAGTAGCTATATGATGTATACACAAAACTATATATATACTAGCTTTTGACCTTATTTTTTATTTCTATTATCTTTATCTCATTCTATTTTATTTGTTTTCTATCTCTCTCTCCATCATATACTACATTTTTCTTATCTCCGAGAGAGGAGGCAGCGTTCGATCGTTCGCCTCGCTTTGCTCATCGCGCATACGCATTTTTACTTTGACTCTTTTATTTATTACTTACTGTATTCATTTTTTATTTGATTATTTTACTTATTTACTTCTTGTATCTACTTTGTATTTTCGGATTGTCCTTTTTTATTTTTTTGTCTTCAGGTCTCCTCCGCGCTACCGTGACTTTCTTACGCCCATCCGTGTGGATTCCAGCTATCTTTGTTCTGTCTTTGACTTCGATTTTCATTTTTGATTATTTTTTCATTTTTATTTGCTATTTTATGCCCTTTGATTTTTCTTCATTTTGCTTTTGAGATGGACCAAACGGAAATTTTTTTTATCTTTTTATATTTCAAGGTTGGTATTAAGGTTTCGTCCCAGCGACTCACGTGGTTTTTACCGCCACTCCACATTCGCTCGCTCTCCCGGCGCGGGTGCGAGCGAGCGGAGCGGCCGAGGGAGAGCGGCGGAGGATAGAAGAGTAGAATATAAGGGATCGAGGTGAGATAGGTGGAGTAAGAGGAACGAGATAGAGAGAGAGGGATAGTGATAAGGAGATTAAGTAATGATAAATATATAATTATATATATATATATATTAATATATAATATATATTATATATCTATATATCACATACGTGTATCTTCTTTCCAAATAGATATATTATTTATATATCTTTCTATATATTATATATTAATATAAATATATAATATATATTCAATTTATATTAAATAAATATATAATATACTTATATATTATATATATCTATATATATTATATATTATATATATATATATATTATTATTATAATATATATATATATATTCTATATATATATATCATTATAAATTATATTACCTTTAGTTCTATGAACTGTAAAATATTTCGGCTACTTATGCTGCGTAAGTCATACCTATATAATATACTTAATATAAGATATTATATAATATTATACCCAGCACATTAATCACAATATAACGATATCATATATACTATATATAGATCATATATTATAACCTAGTCTAATACTTACCATTAATGATCTATACCATACATACTACCTCCTACCTAACCTAACCTACTTACCTAACTCATATATATATATATATAAATATATATATAACCTAAATAAATACTATACTATATACCTACTATAATAGTATATATAACTATTCAGTATATATAATATACACCTACTGCTTCGAATTGGAATTCCCTCCCATGCGTCTAAAAACAACCGCACAACCACGCTATATATATGACGATATATATATTTATTAAATCACATATTATAATATATATATATATATAACTATAATTAAATACTATATATATATCTTATATATATAGTCACTATTAATATACATAAACCTATGTGTGTGTGTGTGTGTGTGTGTTGTGTGTGTGTGGTTGTGTGTGTGTGTGTGTGTTGTGTGTGTGTGTGTGTGTGTGTGTGTGTGTGTGACTTATCATTCTAATACTGAAACCATCTAAGATAATTTATATAATTAGTTACAATGGACAAAGAGATTTTGGTTGATGATTACACCACTCTAGATGTTGGTGTTAAGTCTCCCCATTGTGAAACTGTTTTAATTTTGGCGACTCTTTGCTGTGAAGTGAAGTAAAATGTCGAAAAGATTCATAGAAAGGAATAATAAAAGTTTTGCTGTTGTGGAACACTACAAAGGGAAAAAATGACAATTTACACCTTTTGGTATTTGTGAAATAAGATACAAAAAATGAAAGGATGAAAAATAAACTTCAACTAACATCAGTTAATTTAGAAATGGTAAATGATTTTGGTATCTTATAGGTATTAAGTCTTGTAATGGTAATCTCTGAGATTTATAAGTTAAAGGTACCAACAAGGTGCCACTAATGAGTGATAGGAGTTTTCTGTTTAGCATGAATTTCAATACTTACTTTCCAGTTTTTGTCTGCAATATCTTTCAAACGTTGTAAAATATTATGATTACACAAGGTTTCCATATATATTAATCATCACCACTTTGCAGTGTTTATTTAAAAAAAAATGACCTACTGAACTCTGATACAGTGCCTATTATTTTAATAATAATGGAAATACTCAGAGATTAAACACAGATTGATATTAAAAATGATTTAGAACTTTAATTTTTTTTTAATCACAAAAATATACAAGCTAAATTTAAGTTTTTCCATTAAATTGGTATTTTAACTTCTTTTTTTTTCACTGGGTTGACTATTATTATGTTGGTTGGAATGAATTTTCCTAATCAATGTGAAAATTTCGTCATTTTACCGATTTTGAAATATGTTTAATGTCTTACAAAACCTAAATGAATAAATTTATGCTTTGTTAGTTGTAGTGCAATAGTGATACAATATTACAATTGTAATAATAAATTATTCGAGAGATGGAGATTTCAGGTTTATGATGGCAGAGGTTCGAGGAATTGAAAAGAGGTTAGGACTCTTCTTTTTTAAAATATACCATATATTGTTTTGTTTTTTTATCTAAACCCCAACATTTGCTCTCATTTACGGTCTTACACTTATTTATTCACAGAACCTTCGAAATCAATAAAGAGTACAATGATTTTTTTGGACTAAATACTTTTTAAGATTTTAAATCTTGTCTGTAGAATATCTACTAACTGCTAAATATCTTTTATAGCATTTATAATGCTAACATTGTAAGATCAAAAAAATTTATTTACCCTCTGTAAATGCTTCCATTGTAGATGAGCTTGTTTCCAAACTTTTGCTTATTGAAGAGGTTGGGTGTTCGGCAGCATAATCTCTTTCCTCGATTAAGCCTATAAAGCAGTTATAAACAAAGATAATTAGTAGTAGATAAGAATATAGGTAATTAGCTATAAAGACTAATACTCATACACAAGCTACTCTCGCAAAATATACAATCAGAAAATGTTAGTGAAATGTGCGAAAAAACTCTTTTCAGTTACTCGAACCAAGAAGCACACTCTTAGGATATTGTCTGTATTCATCTTTACATTACAATGTGTACCAAATGTTATTAAATTCACTCAAATTGTGCTAAAAGTAGACCTAACTTGATTCACCCTTTGAATATTTCTATAGTAGGACACCATATTACTAATGAAAACGAACGTGGAATAGCTAATGAATACTTTACATATTTTTACCTTCTTTCTAACGATAAGCTAGCTTAAACACGTTCACAGTTCACTATAAAACACTCAAAGCTAATGAATCAAATCAATGAATAAGTATCTAAATATTCATCCAAGCTTAAGTGTTCTGTGAGTACCATGTGTCTATCCCTGAGAGTCTCCTGAGTACACCACAAATGTGAGTATATTCAGCTAAAACTTTTTGTGAAAAAAAAGTGATTATACGTACAGTCTTGTTTACAGTATGTAATGGATTGTTCATCATAGGTTAATGTTGGTTGAACTTTAGGTATTGAGTATAAACATTCAAATTTTCCTGAAATTATTTGGACTGTAACAGCTTTGCATGATGGTAGCACGAAACACTTATTAAGGCAGTCACCTGTAATACATAAAACATGTTGAGACGAACATCTGAGACATAATAATAAATAAATCAAATATATTGATAGGATTTCCTTAATTCAATGATTTGTAAACCCAGAGATGTTAAATTTCCAATGGAAAAACTTCAAAGATGTATATAAAAATATATATATTTACAAGTAGAGTTAGCAATCCTCCTCATCATGTAGATCCTCAATGAATAGCCAGAATATTCTTCTTTGAAAAGATAGAGATCCATTGGATTTATTAAAACTAACCAAATCATGACTGCAATCATACTTTATATATCTAAAATACTTTTTAAAAATTATTAATTAATAAAAAATTTCGATCAATTTTAAAAGCACTTTTTGTATTTGAGATGGATTGGATAGATATATTTACTTATTTATTAAAGGGAGAGTTTGATTCTTGAACTCAAAATTCATAATTTTCAGTCAGTTTTGTTCAAATATATAGCAAACCGCAGCCTTTTCTGATGTCTAAAACGTCGTTTTCGAATGTTTTTCAATGTCTGTAGTCATTTATTTTGTTTTTTTATTTTTTGAAAACCTATGTTTTTAAGTTTTTTGATATTCGTCCCACATATTTTGACATTTTTCGATATTCGTCCAACATATTTTTCGAAATGACTTCAAATTTGAACTATACAAAGATTGGACTATTATCTAAAATCTGTTAGAAAGAAATCTTGAAATGATCGATTTTAAAAACCTAATTTTTTTTTCGTTTTAAGATTGAAAAATTGCAAAAAAAAATAAAAAATTTGTGGACATCTGATCTGCATGAAATTTTTAGGGCATTTGTAGTCGGGGGAGATGCACATTTTTCATTTACATAATTTTTTTATATGCAGTATTTTTGGATTTGTCCTTGGAACAAATTTTCAAAAAAAAAAAAAAAAATAAAACATTTTCGAAATTTAAAAAAAAAAAAAAAATTTTGAGTATACAAAAAAATTATCTAATTAAAAAAAAATGTATCTCGCCCGACTATATACGCCCTGATAATTTGATGATGATCGGATGAGCAGAAAAATAAATACCTCAATATTTCACTTTTTTTCAAAAAATTGTTTTCTGAAAAAGTGAAATATTGAGATTTTTTTTTTCTACTCATCCGAGCAACATCAGATTTTCAGAGCGTAAATATACATTTTTTTTACTTCGATAATTGTTTTACATACTTGAAAAAAATATTTTTTTAATTTTCTAAAAATATTTTATTTGAAAATTTGTTCCAAGGACAAATCCAAAAATACTGCATATACAAAAATTATGATCTAAATAAAAAATTATTAGTTTGTTTTTTTTTTGCAATTTTCAATTTCAAAACAAAAATAAAAATAAAATTAGGTTTTGAAAATCGACCATTGCTTGGACTTGGGGTCAAATATAAATATTTCTTTCCAACAGATTTTAGATAATAGTCCAATCTTTTTTATATAATTTAAGTTTGAAGTCACTTTGTAGAAATTTGTAGGACGAGTATTGAAGAATGTCAAAAACATATGTTTTCATAACATGAATTTTCAAAATAAATAACTACAGACACAGAAAATCACCCAAAAACGACGTTTTAAAGGTCAGAAAAAGCTATGGTTTGCTGTTTATTTTATCTAAATTGGATGAAAATTAAGAATTTTGGGTCAATTTTAAGTTTGGGGCTAAATGGGGCTGAGCCCGGAACAAAAATCAAATCCTCCCCTTAAAACTAACCAAATCATAAAGTTAATCATACTTTATATAACTAAATTTCTCTAAAAAATAATAATTAATTAATAACGATTTAGGCTCTATGTTAAAAGCACTTTTTTATTTGAGATCGATGGATGAATGAATGTATTTACTTAATTTGTGAAAGATGGAAATAAAAATCACTGAATTTGCAGTAGATTTCGTAATATATGTAAGTATAAAAAAATATTTGAAATTGAATATATTCTACTTGGAAAAAATAATAGTTTCTTTCAACAAAATTTTTAAACTAACAAAAACAAGAATTATTTAAATTCAAATATTAAACTTGGAGATTTCATAACTTTAATTTTAAAAATTAAACTTTAATTTTAAATTTTTTTGAAAAAAAAAATAACAACTACTGTTAAATTCAAATATGAAATTTGGAGACTGCGAATCTTAATGTTTTATATGACTTGTTTAGTTTGTTTTTTCTTCGGCATAATTTTCTACATTTCAATACAGTTAATCGTTCATCACAAGGGGGAGGGGTGGAAGGGGTACGTACGTAGACAGGGACGGTGTTCCCAGGGCTACATGATCCCCAGCCATATGCCCATTATGTGGAGGAAATTTTTGCTGTTCAATACATGGGAGAGTAACCTTAACTTATTCCTATGCGAACCCTATTTGGAGAAGGAACCCTGTCCATCGAAATATATTATTATTATTGTATTATTTTTATTATTATTATTATTATTATTATTATTATTATTATTATTATTATTATTATTATTATTATTATTATTATTATTATTATTATTATTATTATTATTATTATCATTAAGGGGCCCATGCGCCAATATAGTAATGCATAGATTTAAAGTGAAACCAATTTGCGGCATACTTTGATTTTGAAACTAAATAGGATTGTAAGTACAAAATAGCAATCAATATTCAAATAGTTTGTTTTTTGTTGTTTTTTTTTGTTTTTTTTGAATAACTGGATTATTTTATTGGTAAAAACAAAAAGTCAAATATTTCAAATTTGATTAATTAAATTAAATGAATCAAGCGGTTATACGTCTATTCATCAACATTAATTTAATAAATTAGTGCAATTAAAAAATAAATGCAATACTAAAATAATAATAATTTTTAATTCAAACTTCAAGATAAAATTTGTTTTTGATATATTAAAAAAAATGCATTTATTTCTTTCTTTAATAAGAGAAAAAATATTTAAATGTTATCTTAAATTTACTCTTCTATCTATTTTTAATTAATGGCAACTAATTAATTATAATAAAATTAAATAATATTAATTATAATTAAATATATATATATATATATATATATAATGATAATATATATATATATATAATATATATATATATATATATTATATATAATTTTATATATATATATACTATATATATATATCTCTTTGAAAAACATAGAAACATAAATGATGTACGAATATATATACTATATATAGTATATATATATATATAATAATATATATTTTATATATATATGTTATATATTATATATATATATATATATATATATATATATATGATATATATATATTATAATTATATATATATATATATATATTATATATATATATATATATAGAGAGAGAGAGAGAGAGAGAGAGAGAGAAGAGAGAGAGAGAGAGAGAGAGAGAGAGAGAGAGAGAGAGAGAGAGAGAGAGAGAGAGAGAGGAGAGAAGAGAGAGAGATGAGAGAGAGAGAATAAGCTCTTTTTTATACTTATTAAAAGCAATCCTGTCACTGTCTTTGTGGTAAGTGAAATTAAATTCGACAAGAATATACAAGATGAGAGGAAAAAAAATTCACAGAACATGATTGGCTGAAAAAGAGGGAAGGCGCAACAAACAACAGCGTAAAAATTCTTGGAGTTGTTAGCTTTCATACAAATGAGTAGTTAGGTAACTCGGCCATCTGTCATAGTAGTGCCTATGGAAAGAGACAGAGAGCCAACGTCATATCGTAAAGAGAAAGAGTCAAAAAAGAGGTTTAAAGTATAAACGTTTTATATTTCTTTTATCTTGGGACTCTACTTTATTCGAATGACGGGTGGAACTGGAACCCTTTGATATGAGAACAGTATCAAGGGTGGATGAGATCATAGTATAGCTGGAGTAACAGTGAAGTGGAAGAAAGCTTCTCAGCTTGAATAGAATTTCCAGTTTCCATGGAGGAAGCAACCAAAAAAGAAAGCCATTTTGGGTATAAGGTTTTCAAGGCCACTTTTGGTTTTTGTTAGTAGTAAATTAGCATTTGGGATGTAATCGGATTTACGTCCGAATATATTTGACACAAGAATTTGATACAGATGTTGCAAGATATGAGCAATTATATTGGATGTGGTCGGATGCTGCTGAACAAGGGCAGAATACTCTCTGTTATAGGTCGGAAATGATCAGATTAAACCATAACGATCGAATATGGCCGAATAATTTCGAGTGAGGATCAAATATGGCCGAGTGCGATCGTCTAAACTCTAAGGAGTTCTGCGGATGTATAAGACAGTAAAAGAGTCGGATCTAATTTAATATAACAGGTTTATTATTATTATTATTATTATTATTATTATTATTATTATTATTATTATTATTATTATTATTATTATTATTATTATTATTATTATTATTATTATTATTATTATTATTATTATTATTATTATTATTATTATTATTATTATTATTATTATTATTATATCTTTTTTATTTACTTTTTTCTTTTTTTCTTTTTTATTTTTTTATTTTTTTTCTTTCGTTTTTTCATTTTTTTTTTATTTTTTTCTTTTTTTTATACTTTATTCCTCTCCTTCTTCTTTCTTGTATGAAATTTTGAAATTATCAATATAATAATTATATAATAATAATAATAATAATAATAATAATAATAATACTATAATAATAGATGAATAATAATAAATAATACAAATAACACAAAGGAAAATAATATAATAATGAATAATATAATAATAATGAATAATAATAATAATAATCAATAATGAATAATAATAATAATAATAATAATAATAATAATAACATACAATAATGATGATGAGTAGGGGGGCCATTTCGTTCGTGTTGGTCATTTTGACGCAAGCAGCGTCCAGGAACCTACCTGAGGCCTTTTTTGAGCCAATTTTTACCTGCCTTGACCTTTTTTTGACCTTTACCTTTTTGGGGCTTGACGCTTTTTTTGGCCCCGCAAACTTTTTTTGGGCCTTGCCCTTTTTGGGGCTTGACCTTTTTTGGCCTTTACCTTTTGTTTCGACCAACCCTGTTTCCGTCTTGGCCATGGGTGACATTTTTGGCCACGGTATTTTTTGGCACAACCCAAATTTTTTTGAGAAACCTAATTTTTTGGGACCCTTAATTTTTTGCAGCCCTGAATTTTTTGAAGAAGCACCCGTAATTTTTTTGGCAACCCTAATTTGTTGCGGCAACCCTAATTTTTGGCAAACCCTTCGAAGAAGGGTTGGCCAAAACGGTTGGGTCAGCAACCGTTGTACATGTCCCACCCTAATTTTTTCGGACAAAACTTTGGTCATCCATGGGTCAATTTTTGGCCCACCCTAATTTTGTGGCCACCCTTTAGGGGCTTAGCCTATTTTTTGATATTTCGGTAACATCTACACACGCGGGCGCGCGCAAACACACACACACAGCCGCACACACCCCTAGCCTACACCTAGCCTGCCATATAGGCCTACACCCAGCCTCACATAGCCTACACCCAAGCCTACATCAGGCGCTTACAATAGCTGACAGACCCAGCCTGGCCACATAGCCCCTATAGCACCCAGCTACATCCAGGCCTACACAAGCCTACACGCTAGCCTCCACATAGGCGCTAACACCAACCTACACATAGCCAACACCCAGCCTCCACATAGCCTACAACCAGCCTACACCCAGCCTACACATAGCTACACCCAGCCTAGCAACCTAGCCTTCACCTGAGCCCTAACACCTAGCACCTATAGCCTCGCACCCATCCTTCACGCTAGACCTACACAACGACTAGATTCCACGCAGTCGTGTACGCTAGCCTACACCTACACCTAGCTCCACCGCAGCCTTCAACTAGCCCTTACAGCCTACAGCCGTACATCGCTAGCCTTTCCACCAGGCCCTTCACTCTACACCCTACACCTAGACCTCCACCCAGACCTTCACCTAGCGTGGCACGCTATACCTAGCCTACACGTGCCCCTACAACTTTGATGTCTTATCCTTGTTTGACCATGATATTTCAGGCCTTGACCCTGTCATATACATGGGTTCAATTTTGACGCACGCTACCTTGAATGGCTTGATGGTTTCCAATCGACCGTAAGAGGTACCTAGGGATGTTCTATAGTGTTCTATGATTATTCTATGGAAGTGCCTGGTGAGGTGCCAAGGTGGTGCGCAAGTGGAATGCCAAGAGTGCAATTGGAGTGCCAAGGTGAGTGCCACAGTGTGCCAAGTGAGTGCCACATAGTGCCAAGCTGAGTGCCACTTTTTCAAGCCTTTTTCGTAGCGCTCCCTGAGCCCGCGGAATTAGCCCGTAAAGGGGTATCTACGCTAGGTTAATAGCGTATGAGGGAAATGCGATGGTGTATAGTTACAGTCGGCCTATGATGCTTCATAGCTATGGAGTTAGTATTTTTCCTACCGCACTTATAGCCTATATATATATAATATATATTATTATAGTATATATATTATATA
>JABUQX010094332.1:0-7500 GCA_015478945.1 Trachelipus rathkii
GCAAGAGAGATTTAACACTAGATATTATACGAGACTTGCCATATAATCATGGAAAGCTTAATAATATGTCAGGGATTGATTGATAAAGATTTCAAAGGAAGATGGCATTACAAATCAGTATTGGTTTAGTGTTGTCTCATTTCGAACACAGAAATAGTCTAAGAACAGTGAGGAAATAATTAAGAGCTGGGATTTAAAAGAAAAGAAAGATATTCATGTTGTCTATAGAATAATGATCCACAACATTGCAATAAATGAATGAGGAGCGCACAGGTGTTATAAAATAAAGACGAGTATTTTAATTCATTCCTTAAGCTATAATAGCATGAGCTATGTTTCTCAAAAAATCAGATTAAAGAGTACGAATTATGCGTATTAGGGGTAGGAAAATGTATTGATCTATGATGTTTAGTATGATCAGCAATTCTACAACTAAATTATAATCTCGAAATTCAACAAATCATAATTGCCACGATAGATACGAGCAAAGAAATAGAATAGAATTCATCATATACCTCTATGGATGATAAGTATTATGCTGCAAAAGGATCATAAAGCAAAGATAATGTCAATTATTATAATTGGTTATTTGACAAAATTTTGAAAAATCAACGATAGTATTTTAAAAATTCCGTGACTAGCGGAACTCGGTATAGAGGAGAGTAAATTAGAATTGCGTACAGAGTTTGAAGAATTAACTCAAATGAGAAGGGAAGAAGTGGAAGTGATGAAAATGTTATAGTAGTTTTCTTTTGTTATAGTAGCTCGGCTGCAGTATGCGATTACAAGAATATATGCTGAGGCAAAAATCTTGTGAAGGAGTACGTTGAGAAGAGACACACACTATATACGTGACTTGCTAAGTTCTATTACGGAATAGAAACGTTGAGGTAAACATTACACATATTAGAACTTGTATTGTTACTTCAGTCAGTTCTAGATATCCGCAATGGCATAATTATCCCTTGTTGATATTAATTTATCCAGAATAAAAGAAAATAATTATGCTCAATTATAAGAAGTTAAACGATTCTTATAACGGGTGATCAATGAGAATATTTATATCAGATTAATGAGGGAGTGGTGCTACTACAAGTGTATATATATATTGAGGGATCAAAAAGTAAGCCATAACGTTTTATATATACATCGACGATGTGACATATATCGTTAGTTGGGAGAGATATATGAGAGACGCGTATTGGACAAGAAAACACATTCAATTTTTCTGCGAAGTGCTTGATGACATGCTACAGAGAAAGATGAGAGATAGCTATATACATGTCCAGATACATAAAACCAAGTGGAAATTATCAAGAGGAGAAAAAGTTAATTCTAGAGAATGAGTGAAGCGCGCACGCAGAAGAGAGAGAGAGAGAGAAGTGTATAGGATATATAGAGAGAGTCTCACGAGTATAGGTGGTAGGTGAGTTCACAGAGCACGCACGTACATAGTCTGCCTGGTGCAGTCTCTGACTCGTGATGTAACAGCAGACGCCGTAGTCTGAATCTCTATACGAATGGCTACAGACGCCAATTTCAGCTTCAATCCAATGAAGGATTTTTCGAGGATTAGCACCAAGCAGGTAAATATTTTCAACTGATGGGAGGAAAATCGGCTGTCTCAACTCTACTATCAGATCCTTAAATGATTCATAATTTAGAGAGCATTTTTATTTAAAGTAAAAGAAAATAGTTAATCATTAGTAATGTATAAGATAATTAACTTTCCTGTTCACTGACTTGTGTTGAACATATTTTTAATTTTCTCAAAGAATTTCATAAGCACACTGCATAATATTAGTAATTAGTATTCTATTAATGATCTCGTAGATACATTGCACTTCTATAATATACTATATATATACACACTATATATATATATTATAATATATATATAGTATATATATATATAATAATATAATATATATATATATAATATATATATATATATATATAGAGTATGAATATATAATATATATATATTATATCACGATAAGCGTTAAATTTAGTTTTAAAACTTAAAGCTCTTTAATAATTTATAGATTAAGGATATATAATCATAATTTTTTTAGTCTTTTGGTCAAGATAAGGCATGTAGTTTAAAAGTTCTTTTAACCAATTAATTTATCTATTTCTCTTGTATTGTATTATTAACACCCGCGATTGATGAAAAAAAACGAATGTTTGTAATGGTAGTCACTTGGAAATCAAAACGACTTTAGTTGTTTATCATAATAATTAGTCAATTTAGTAAATGGTGTCATATAGTCCTATTCATAAGATTATTATATTTATATAGTTAAGATATATTATTGAGTTTGACTTATATAATCACTAACAACAAAAAATTAAAATAATATTTTTTACACTTTTGTATGAAATCAGTTCTTCTAAATAATTTTATTTATAAGATGGCTCATTTTTATTTCAATGAAATACTAACTATTGTTTTATTTTCACAACTCATACTTTTAAAAATTATAGGTCTCCGGCGGAGAAAGCGGAGACTAGTGGTCTCCGGCCGGAGCCGGATCTTTAAAAAAGCCGGAACTCCGGCCAAGCCGGAGCCGGAGCGGGAGATCCGGTGCATCTCTGAAATAGTATATATACTATATATAAAATATATATATTATATATATTATATATATATATTAAATATATTATATATATATATATATATATATATATAATATAATATAGAACTACTATATATATATATATATACATATTATATATATAATATATATATATATATAGTATATATTATATCTAATATATATATATATAATAAAGTAAATAAACTATATATTATATATATATATATAATATATATATAGTATATAAGCTATATATATATATAATATATATATATACCCACTTATATATATATAATATATATATATATCATATATAAAATATATTATATTATATATATATATTATATATAATATAATATATAAGATTAATATATAATATATTATAATATGTATATATATATATATAATATAAATTAAGTAATATAATATATTATATAGTTATATATATATATATATATATTTATATATATATATATGAGCTATATATATATATATATATATATATATATAATATATTATATTTAACAACTAATGGGAACCAAGGGTATACCGCAACCGATGCAGGGAGTCGGGTCTCCTGCGGCCTTCCGGAAAGACAGGGTAGGACTATTTCCCTCCCTCCGGGTTTCGGAACCCCGCCGCTCTTTGGTATTTTGTGTGTCGCGGGGTCCCTGCCGCCCCCTCCCTCTAACGGGTATCGGAAAACGTCCCCCCCCTTCTGGTTCCCCGTCGGCTCGAGCCCCCTACATGCCTGTGTGAATAATACTATATGCGAATATAGTATATATATATATAATTTATATATATATATTATACACTATATATTATATATATATATATATAATTTATATAATAATATATAATATTTATATATAATATAATATATATATTATATATTATTATAGTAATAATATTATTTATTATATATATATAATATAATATTATATAATATTTAATATATATATATATATTATAACCTTATTATATTATATATTATATATATATATACTATATAATTATATATAAGTATATATATATATATATAATACTATATATATAATTATATACTAAATATATAATATATATATATATATATTACATATATCTTATAAATATATATATATTATATTATATATGTATTATATATATATTAATATAGTATATTAATATATATATTATATAATAAATACTATATATATATAAAATATATAATATAATATATATATATAGTATATATATATATATGTTTAGTTACCCTAAGAAAAACGAATTTTCTCTCTAATTCTAGACGCATCATGAGTACAAGCAAGGATGACAGGTAAAAAAATGTACCAAATAATTTCCAGAAAATGCTTGAACTTTCAAATTTTCAGTTTAGTCGCATTTCTGACATTGGAGAGGAAACATTTTTTTTTTTTTTTTTTTTTTTTTTTTTTTTATCTCGTAAATTTTTGTTGAAATTTATCAAATATTGGTATATATATTTATAGAATACATATATACTTGTATACTTTTTTTTTTTTTTTTTTTTGTATATTTTTTTTTTTTTTAATACATTGTTTTTCACGTTCTATCTTATATATAGGAAGGGTCTTGTTCTAAAAATAAAGTTTTACAATAATCCTATATCTTTTCTTCTTTTGGTAACCTTGAGCCATGATATATAGGATATATATAATATTATCATATATTATAGCAATATATATATTAATATATATATATATATATATATATATATAATAGTATTATTATGATATAATATAAATATAAATATTTATACTATATATATATAATATATATATATAATATATATTATATATATATATTTATAATATTATATATTATATTAGTATATAGTATATAATATATAAATAATAACTGTAGTATAATAATAGTAATAAATATAATAATATATATATATTATATATTATTTATATTATATATTAACGCTGGCTATATATCTATATATATTTATATTATATATTATATTAATCTATATTATATATACTAATATACCTAGTATATAGGATAATATTATATACTATATATATAATATTAGAATATATATATATATATATATCGATAATATATATATATATATAGTAATATAATATTATATATAATATAATATATAATATCAACTGGATCAGTCTAGGGATGATTATATATATACATATATCGTTATATATAGTAACTATATATATAGTATATATTGATATATATATTTATATATAACCAAATAAATATTAGAAAAAAAATAATTTTTTCACATCCTCCACCATTTCAAATTATATCATGATCGGCATATCAAGAATATGAGCGGTATTTATTTGTGTTTAATAACGTTTAAGCTTCCTAAAATAAATGTATGTGCACGCACAAGGTTTAAAGCTGCATGGCTTATGAAAACATTTTAAACTAAGTGAATTATCAAACTGGGTTAAATTAAATAATATATAATAATATATATATATATATATAATATATTATAAGTATATATATAATATATATAAATATATATAATATATAATATTATATAATATATATATAATAATATATTATATATATATATATAGTATATATATACTATATTTTTTCTTTCTTTTAAGGGCTTTATTCAAGCTTAGTGTTTTTTCAATTATGATATTCATAACTAATACAAGTGTTATTTCGAAATGTCAGAAACTCGTACTTTGAGAAAAAGATTATTTTATGTATTCTAATAGCAACTACTATTTCAGCAACAAATTTAATAAGGTGAAACTTATCTCCATTTGACAAGTTTAAATGCGTTTCTTTTTTCTTAACCTTTGTGAAGGAAACTAACTCTCGGACAGAATCATAACATCAATGTGAAGATAGTTTAATTATTTTTTGGAACATAAGCTCCTTGGTTCCGCCGATAGTGCTCAACATTGTATACATGAATTGAGGTGTAGTGAAGAGATGAGAGGTTTTTCTGTAAATACTCTAACGAGGAATAAATCTATAAAAGAAAAAATGAATAGAAGCTTTTGTTAAAACTTGAGTACAACTTGTTGATATGCTCAGAAACCTCTTCAGCTGGATAAACTGGAGAAAAGATAAAACAACTTCTTAAATAAATCAAAAGGGGAAAGAATAAGAGCAACAACTTATTTATGGCATGGTATAGATTTAAATTACAGCAAAGTAAAAAATGAATTGAAAAGACTGGAAAACAGGAAAAATGTTGCAGATTGAGAAAATCGTCCAAAGTTCTGGAATTCTAGCAGGTGAATTTTAACATAATGTTCTTTGTTAATTAACTGTTTTATAACTATTCAATAGTATTCATTGGCACTTACTAACTTTAAAAAAAACCTGAAAATTATTAAATAATTTTATATCTTTACATATATTTCATCCTATATTAGTTTAGTGAAACACTTAAAAAATTACAAGGGACAGCAGCTGCTTTGATTTCAGCTCCATCATCAAAGCAGTAGTTGCATTCACACACTACTGATCTACCTCTAAGGATGAAAGGTGACTTTGAGTCAACCCTAGACCGATCATCTATTCTGGAAGGAAAGTTAAGGTTGAGGGTGCAAAAAAACATAATTACTGAAAAAAATATTGCTGCTTTTGATAAATTAACGGTAATGATAAGGGATGTTCATATTTTATATCGGCCAATAGCGGTAAGCCTTGAACATGACCATTACATTCCTTATCCATAAGCTCGCCTCATACGATACAATGGTGGTTAGACAAACTTTAAAGCAAAGACAGATAGCAGAGAACCTGATACATAAAGTTTGTCAAAAATTTGGGATTAATGTTCTTAAATAATTGTACTGGGAATGGAAACATTACCGTCAATTTAACCGGAATGAAAACAAGGAGTGACGGACCTTACTATGAGCCGTATAAAATATTTATAAGCAGAGATGCATAAATATGTTTTATAGGCCATTCCGTAATAAACATTTGCAGGTCAGAGAACAAGCAACTGCAGTTTAATCAATCACCTTTAAGAAAAATGACGGTATTCAAACATAAAAATAAAGGCCGCTGTGTTGCGTCATAGCTGAATTCTTCGAGGATTTTGTTAAAGAAGTAATGGTGTCACTTTTTATCTTAGAAATCAAGATCTTGAAGAAAACACAGTTTTTATTATATTTTACCGATGCAGGCCCACCATATTTATTGAGAATTTAATTTTAAAGAGTGGCTTTTGATTACAATGGTGCCTTTCTTTTAGTTGCCCTGAATATTCAGTCTTTAACGAACTCGCTTTAAGGATTCTAGACATAAAAATCGAACGCAAATAAATCTTGAAAAATGCGATTGGAAGCCAAAAAGCTGCGCTAATGAAGATTTTGAAGCCTGAAGCTTGCCGATAATTTCTTCACTTTAATGATCAGGCAAATTGAAAATATCGAAAACAATGCCTCGGATGATTATAAAAAGCTATTAGGTCGCTTTGCCCAACTATTGCCTTGGAAGAGGAGGTCTGATAGACTTAAGGTTAAGAGCTCCTGGAGCATCCCCATCATAGACGATGACAAACGGGCATATACTGTTTAGAATATTTTTATACTGGTTGAACTTACGTTATACGGTCAAGAGGAGAAATAAAGTTTTTTTAAGTTATGTTTATTTATAGTGAAACTTTATGTTAAAGCCTGGTTTACTAAACTAATGCAAATGAAGGTTCCAAATCGCGATCTTTTGTTCGTTCAAAAAAGCCTAGTTTTTACAAAAAATATAATCGTGAAATATCTGAGTCCGCACTTTCAAATAAGGACCATAATGTGCGTACTAAATCCAGAAATTTCTGCTTTAGCTTTCTTCAACAATGAAAAAATCATCAGTTAATGAAAAAAACAGAACGAAGATGCCACGCTTTAAAATTAACAAAGGGATGTGGCAGAAG
>JABUQX010094332.1:12500-18188 GCA_015478945.1 Trachelipus rathkii
GTTTTAAATTCTCTATATTTTCCCCTTCTTTTCATTTACGCTTTCAATCCCATTGTATCTCTTGTCAAGTCAGTTATAAATTTATAATATAATATATATATATATATATATATATATATATATATATATATATATATATATATATATATATATATATATATATATATATATATATATATATATATATATATATATATATATACTATATATATATATATATATATATATATAACATATATATATATATATATATGTATATATATATATATATATATATCTATATATAAATACCACATATATCTCTTTCTATATATATATATATATATATATGTATAAAATATAATATATATGAAGGTAACACCTTTTATACAGAATATATATATATATATAATATATATAACACTATATATGTATATTATATGTATATATATACATGTATATAATATAATATATAAATACATATTTATATATATGTGGATAACAATGTCTATATATCTGTAATCTCTGTATGTATATATATATATAACAATAATAATAATAACAATAATATATGTATATATATATATGTATATATATATAATATATATATATATATATATATATATATATATGTATATATAAATATAATATATATCTTAATAATAAAACATATATATATATATATATATGTATATGTATATATATATATATATATAATAATAATATGTAATAATAATCACAGTATATGTGTGAAAAAGGAATGCAATATATGTATTTAAATGTTTAATATGATACGTCCCGAAATAATATCTATATATATAAATAAATATATATATATATATATATATATATATATATATATATATATATATATATATATATATATATATATAATATATATAATGAAAATTTTGTTCAATTTAAACCCAGATTATTAGTTTCTTTGGAATAAAAAATTGATAAATCTTTTGGAGAATAATAGTGGCTTTCCTATAGCTTTATGTAAATTGAACAATAAAATAGGATTCAATTATGGTGACTTTGATGGCACAATCAAATAAAATGATTTCTATTTTTCCCCTTTTTTTGCCTAATATAAAAAAGTTCATAAAATTGAACATTGGATGAATTACATCCTTTCAGATATTTGGTTATAAATCACCAAATACAGAATCATCAAATTCAGGATTAAAATTTTGACATTTTTGATTGCTAGCCTTTACTTGCTGGAACTTTCATTCTTTTGACACCTCAAAGCTAGTTTCTGTCTTAAAATATGCATAGCGAGAGATTATTATCACATGAATATTGTGTGAATATTGGAGACTCAAGGCTCGTTCATTGTGATGACTCGTTCTTTCCAGCCACATCTGCTTTGTGGAATTACTTTCTTTCATCTATTTTTTGCAGTATTCATTCTTCCTCTTTTAAAGGTCCACATTTGCTCCCACCTTATAGAATTGCGTTACGCAAGGGTTTGGGTAGATTTTTTTTTCCTTTTCTTTTTTTGCTCTTCCTACAAATGGGCAATGCCCATGAGTGGTGATACCATGTAATATATATATATATATATATATATATATATATAATATATATATATTATATATATATATATATATAGTAGAAATTTGTATTAAATGTGAGAACAGCTCAAGCTCTGCTCCGCTTGAGATCAGTCTCAAACATGGGTCTCTTCGCTTTAATTTGAATCATTGTCTCAAAGTAAATATCATGATAAGATAATAATAATAATAATAATAATAATAATAATAATAATAATAATAATAATAATAATAATAATAATAATAATAATAATAATAATAATAATAATACTAATAATAAATAATCAAAATAATAATAAAATCATACATTATATAATAATAATAATAATAAAAAATAAAAATAATAATAAGAATAATAAAATAATAATAAAAAATGAATAAAATAATAATAATAATAATAATAAATAATAATAATAATAATAATAATAATAATCTTAAAAACTCAAAAATTAGGCATCGATGTCATTATTCAAAATTCCCAAACAATAAAAGTTATAATAAAGTCTCACGTTACGACCCTTCACACTTAAAGGTGGAAATATTTACACATTTTATTACAAAGTAGAAGATAATCGAAAGCTGGTGGATTTTAAAGGTTAAAAAAGAGAAAAGGAACACAATATTTCGATTTCAACTAATATCTCTCCCGTTGATATATTTATAACGTCCAATTTAAATGTTAGTTTACAATCAACCGAAGAACTTATCATTAAAGGTTTATATGAAGACCCAGACGAGCCAGGAGGGGCTAGTAAATCTATTTTATTTATATATATATTAAAATATATATATTAAATCTATATATATATTATATATACTATATATATATAGTATAATATATATATAATATATAGTATATAATATATAATATATATATACTATATATATATATATATATATATATATATATAAATATAGTATTTACAATTAAGCTGCGGTCTATTGCAGTATTTATATTTATTAAATCTTACAGAATGAGGGAAGAACAGGGTGAAAACTTGTTGATATCGCCTTGAAGGGGCCTCGGTCGTTTGAAAGCTTTGTTCCTGAATCTACCTTTTGGGTTAGGGATGCTCGGCGGTAGAGCGTCCGCTTATGTTGTTCTCACAGTCGCAACAATGCGTTGGTCGACTCCAGCGAAGGCAATTTTCTTTATCTTCCCAAAATAGTTCTTATTTCTATCTATCTCATATACATATATAATATATATATATATATATATAAATATATATATAATATATAGTATATATTATATATATATATTATATATACTATATATTAATATATATATATATACTATATTGAAAGTAAAAACCACTAAATATAACGAAGAGGGGGTAAAAAAGAAAATGAGAATAAATAACACTTTAATCGTGAGATATTAAAAGAGAGAGGGGGGGGGGGGGGTGGGGCATTCGTTAAGTTTCGACACCTCTCGTGTCTTCTTCAGACGCCAGTTAAAAAATAAATGTAAATGAAAGAGAAAAATGGGAATCAAAACGAAGTAACCTACAATGCAAAATATTGGGTTGGCCGGGAATGAGAGATTCCCTTCTCTCTTCTCTCTCTCTCTCTCTCTCTCTGATAATAAATATATATATATAGATAATATATATATTATATTATATATATATAATATTAATATATTATATATATATATAATATATATATATAATACACTGTTAATTCACAAAATAAATGAAAAACCGGGAAATTATTAGTAACACATAAATATAATACAAATAAAAATATAAGTAAAAATATAAATATAAACAAATATTAACATAAATATAAACAAATATAAACACAAATATAAACAATTATAAACAAACATAAGGAAACATAGACAAACAAACAAATTAAATATAAACAAATATAAAATATAAACAAATATTAATATAAATATAAATATAAATATAATTATAAATATAAATATAAATATAAATATAAATATAAATATAAATATAAATATTATTATAAATATAAATTTTTCCTTTCAAAATCTAAAAAAAGTGGGTTTGGAAATTGTACAACGCTGAGCACAAAACTCCAAAAATCGAAAAAATTCTATGTGACTATTGTAGGTAATAGACCCATCTATGCATATTTCCAATTTGAAGTCATCTCGGAAAAAATTCTGGAAGTTGATACGAGAATGTCAAAAACATGGGTTTTGAAAAATTGAAAAAGATTTTGAAAGAATGACTGCAGGCACAGAAAAACACCGGGAAACAACGTTTTAGAGGTCAAAAAAGCTACAGTTTGGTATTTATAGGGTCAAAATCACCTGATAATTCCGAATTTTATGTCCATTTTTAGGGGGGGGGAATTGGGCGTAGCACGAACGAAATATTGGATCCTTCCCTGTGGGAGGAAGAAATGTTACCCAGCAGTGGGGATAAAAAGCCAGCCAACCATTTGTTTAGCTTGGAGAAGACATCATTACGACTGGAAATTATTGGTCTTAAGGGATGATTTTCTTTATGTAATTTTGGTTAGAGCGAGTATTGTGCTTCCCTATGCTCCACAATTGTGGATGCATTCCTTTGCAACTACTATTACAAGATCTATCTAACCGCAAGTTAATTTTCAAATACCCTTGCACTTTTAATAGCCACCTAATCCAAAACAACAATACCAAATCGGAGTCCCGAGGAGGTGTATATATTGTTCCCTGCATGAATTGTCCCTCTGTTTATTTCGGAGAGACCCCAAAACTATCACTCCAGAATCACTAAACACAAAAATTACATCAATCGTCACAACATTCAAAATGCTATTTATCAACATATAACCAATAGTGACCATCTGATAATGCAACAGCTCAGATTTCTCTTGCAATCATCCCTCCGAATTGAAAATGCACATTAATAGAATTCCTTCTCATTAAAAATCTATATAACTTCAATATCTGCAAGAAGGTTTTAGCTCCATAGACCTTGTAAAAATAATTTTCTTCAAAGCCGTTTTCAACCGAACCTTTCATCAGCTGTTATTATTATTATTTATTATTATTATTTTATTATGTTATTATTATTAATTATTATTATTATTATTATTATTATTATTATTATTATTATTATTATTATTATTATTATTATTATTATTATTATTATTATTATTATTATTATTATTATTATTAATTCATTACTATTATTATTATATTATTATTATTATATTATTCTTATTATTATTGATTATATATTATTATATTATTAGTAGATTATTATTATTATTATTATTTTATTATATTAATTAATTTTATGTTTAGTTCAATATTATTTTTATTTATTATTATTTTTAATTTTTATTTTTAAGTTTTTTTATATTAATTATTGTTACTATTCTATTATTATGTTATATTGAAATTATTATTATTATTTAATGTAGTTATTATTATATTATTATTATTAATTATTATTATTATTATTATTAAATTAATTATTATTATTATATTATTATTATATTATCTAGCATTATTATTGTTTGTTTATATTTATATTTGTTTATATGTTATAATGAATACTTATAAATACAATTCACAAGTGCTTTTTATTGTTTCTTTTATTTATAATTAATTTATTCTTCATCATATTTATAATTTATATTTTATATTATAAATAATATTAATATTTATATTTATATTTCTTCATTTTAATTTGCTGTTATTAAATACTTATATTTTCATTTCTATTTTTTACTTTTTTATTATTATATTTTGTTTTGTTTTATGGTTTTGCTCTTTTTGTTTATCATAAGTTTATATTATATTATATTTATATTAATTTATTTATATTTATATTTATATTGTATATTTATATTTATATTCATATTTTATATTTATATTTAAATTTTATATTTATATTTATATTTATAAATTAAATTTATATTTATAATTATAGTGAATTTATATTGTATTAATATTTATATTTGCATTTATAATTATGATGTTTATATTTATATTATTATTTGTTTGTATATTTTATATTTGTTTATATTTATATTTGTTTGTATTTATATTTGTTTGTTTGTCTATGTTTCTTCATGTTTGTTTAATACTTTGTTTATATTGATATAATTGTTTATATTTGTGTTTATATTTGTGTATATTCATGTTAGTAATTTGTTTATATAATATAATAATATA
>JABUQX010094333.1:0-7500 GCA_015478945.1 Trachelipus rathkii
AAGAGAGAGATATATATATATATATATTATATTATTATATTATATATATATATATATATATATATATATTATGTATATATATATATATTATATATATTTCTATATTTATATATATATATATATTATATATATATATATATATTATATATATATATATATATATATATATATATATATATATATATATATATATATATTTACTGACTATTAGGAGCAATCCAACTCAGAAATACCTTTATAAAAATCTTAAAGAAACAAAAGTAACCCTCGAAAATTTGGATCTGAAATGTACCACATATATTTTTTAATACCAAATAGATATTTCTAATTTAGATTCAATGGTACATTAAATACCACATAATTGTTATTTAAAATATCTATGAAATAAATGAAAAAAATAAAGCATTTTCTACGATTTTTTGGGTAACATTTAATTTTTAAATATGAATATTGTAAAATTAATTTAAATATTTTACTAATTCATTTTATTCCCATATTTTTCAATTAAACTTTTTTAAATTTTTTATTAAAAATCAAAAAACATTTCATTTTAATTTTTATTCTTATTTTTAAAACTTTCAAAAATATAGTGTAATAGTCCGCTTGAGGGTAATGTATCAACATCGACATTTTAGAAAAGATAATCGATTTTATAATATTGCCTTCTAGGAGATTGGCATTTCGCTTGAATTATATACAGAGTGTTTGAATGCATGCAATCGATATTAAAATAAAAAATAAAAAACAAAAGTAATTTATGCACACATTTACACAAATATAAAATATTATTTCACTAGATTCTTATATATATATATATATATAAATATATTATATATATATATATATATATATATATATATATATATATATATATATATATATATATATATATATATATATATATATATATATATGGGCGTAGGCAGGGGGGGGGGGAGGGGGCACTTGCCCCTCTCTAAATCTTGGCGAAATAAAAAACTGAACCTTAGATGTTTGCCAGACGACGTTTTTAAGGGTTTATTAGTAGAAAAACTGTAAAAAAAAAGATACATCAATCGATAGATACTGAAGGAGTAAATTACCAATTACAAACATATTTATAAACATACATTTTTTAATAATTTAAATATGTTTTCCGTTTTATATTGGCCTTGAAGTCAACTAGTTGTGAGCTTTTTATTCAGCGCTAGCTTCTTCAAGACGGTATTCTCCGCTGGAACTCTCAGTATTGATTTAGCTGCTTTAGCTGGCTGATAAAGCTGAATATATATATAATAATATCATTATATATATTATATATATATATATAGTATATAATATATATATATATATATATATATTATATTATTATATATATATATATATATATATATATATCCTCAACTTTGCCCCCCTAAATGAAATCCTGACTACGCATGTAATATATATATATATATATATATATATATATATATATATATATATATATATATATATATTATATATATATATATATATAATATATATATATATTTTATAATATATATATATATAAGGTACCATTCGTTCC
The DNA here is from genome assembly GCA_015478945.1 of Trachelipus rathkii. Classification (NCBI taxonomy): domain Eukaryota; kingdom Metazoa; phylum Arthropoda; class Malacostraca; order Isopoda; family Trachelipodidae; genus Trachelipus; species Trachelipus rathkii. The sequence continues at coordinate 1,550 of JABUQX010094333.1, forward strand.
CGAATATGTGTATACTTTTTATAAAACTGGAGTTGAGTATTTAAATAAATGGATCAAACCTATCGATAATTTGAAAATTTTTACCTGGATTACCTTGCAGAAAATGCCCAGCTGGGAGGAAATACAAAATACCCAATGTTTTATTCTTGAACTTATGCCACAATTCACAGTTGATGAGACTGCTTTATTCGATGAGTTCGTCTATGTTAAACAGTATTTGCGACCAGAAGTTTTGTCCACCTGGAGATCAAGAGGAATTCCTCTAGTCGAATGTTGAGTTGAAATTTTTACTTATTTTATTGAGGATAATATACCTTATTCTAACATTCTTAAACTGGTGGAATTTCTTCTTTGCTTGCCCGGAACAAATGCCGCTACGGAAAGAGTGTTTTCTTTAATGAACAGCTTGTGGACTAGCGATAAAACACAACTCTCTGTAAATACTTTGAAGGCACTTTTAATTACCAAAATAAACTATGATTATACCTGTTGTGATTTTTATAAAATGATCTTTGGAGAAGCAGAACTAATAAGGAAAACTCATTCTTCCGAAAAATACAAAAAGCACTACCAATAAAGAGCCTATATATATATATATATATATATATATATTAATGTTTTTTATAATAAAATTAAAAATTTTTACAAATATATATATAAATAACTTTCATGATGTATATAAATAATATAAATGTATTATCATTAAAAATTTTTTATTATATATATATATATATATATTATATATGATGTTTTTCGCTTTCGTTTTTGCCCTAGTGCGGAAAAGTTGGGTACTAGTGGATAGGTCATGTGTGCAAAGTTTCAAGAAAATCAAAAAATATCTTCCATCTCCATTTCGTCCTTGATTTTTAGCAGATTTTTGCCATATAGTTAATAATGTGTATTTCGACTGTTTTGCACTCAGCTTCTCATTTTATTCGTAAAATGCAGAAGTAACCGGAAATTCACCCCAGAAAGGCATAGGTGGCACACTGCGTGCGTGCATGCGCTCCGCTATCCAATCACAATCAAGTTCCTGTTCGTTTACAAGAGAATTTTTCGATGATTTTGTTTCGATTGGAATAAAAATATTGTGTTCATTAAATCTATTTGTAAGAACGTTCCTGCTTGATTTTGTTACTGGAATTGTTGATTATTTTATAACAGCACCTGCTAAAGTAATTAAGAATTGGTGAATAGTAATAACGTCATATATTTTAGCAATTATTTGCAAAGAAAAATGCATAGTAGAAGCAGCGTATTTTGTCCAGTGTTTGGCGCTCCAACGGAGTTAAGTTGCCATATTTTGCCAACATATGAAGACGTAATGAAGATTATTTGTTGGTTCAGATGATTGTAAAGTGAAGTTAAATAACGTCAATCCAAGTGTATCAGATGTCGCGGATAAAGTGGCAGAAAGAATCGAAGAAATTTGGCATACAGCCTCTCTTCCTTTTATTTCGCGCCAACGTGTAGTACAGATGATCCGCACATACAACGAAAAATACAAGAAGATAAAGAAATATTTTGGCATGAAAACATTGTCAACAGCAAACTTTAGAAACGAAGCTTAAAATCTTCCAGATAGACTCGCAGAAATTGTTCGACATTTCTTCATGAAAGTGTGTTTCTTTCGAAAAATGTTCTTGTCCAAAGCATTAAAGGATCCCTGAAATGGAAAGATCTTTTCTTATAGACCAACGAACACTTAGGCAAATGTCCATAGGCACAGTTGATTTAAAAACAACTGAAAAGCTGAGGAAACGTCGAAAGGAAGCAGAAAGAGACAGAAGCATTGAGACGTAAAATAAACGTTTCTACATCTGCTACTCCATCTAGGCTCACATTTCCTGAACCAGATTCTGACGTGGATCCACATCCACATCATTCCGATAGTGAAACAGAATACTTGAAGCCTTCCAGTCCACATTAACACAATCTGAAGGGAAAAAGATGTCACGTAGCTAATGCTGGGTATCGTCTTGATCGTGACGTCTTTTTCCCTTCAGATTGTGTCAATGTGGACGTGGATGACTTCAAGTATTCTGTTTCACTATCGGAATGATGTGGATGTGGATCCACGTCAGAATCTGGTTCAGGAAATGTGAGCCTAGATGGAGTAGCAGATGGAGAAACGTTTATTTTACGTCTCAATGCTTCTGTCTCTTTCTGCTTCCTTTCGACTCGTTTCCTCAGCTTTTCAGTTGTTTTTAAATCAACTGTGCCTATGGATATTTTACGCTCCGGCCTAATATATATATATATATATATATATATATATAATATATATATATATATATATATATATATATATATAGTATATATATATATATATACTATACTGATGTTTGTTTAACCAAACATATTGAGGACATTATTGATTTATCGTTAGTTTTAATATTATATATATATATATATATTATATTATATATATTATATATATATATATATATATATATATTATATAATATATATGATATATATATATTTATATATAAATTATAAAAATATATATATATATATAATATATATATATATATATATATATATATATATATATATATATATATATATATATAATATATAAATATATATATATATATATATATATTATATATATTATATATATATATATATATATATATATATATATATAAAATTGGTTGTTGTGATAGCCGAATGTTCCTAAAAGGGTGACTTGATATTTTTGGAATAGATAATTTGGGAAGATGGAAATAATGTTAGTTGTCTTCTTATACTAAAAATATAATATGAAACTATCCAATTCTGTAAATGTAATATAGAAGATATTAATTTATATTATAGATTAGCTAAACTTAAAGTTGCCTGCGTGCTGAAACCACCAGTAAACAGGCATACAATGTGTCCAGACGAAGGAGTACGCAGAGTCGAAAGATCTTGAAAGAAGTTAGGTAATCTTTCATTCAATGCTATGAAAGCGTCATCCATACCTCCAGTACTCGAACGAGATTTTGCTTAATTATGATTTCCAGGTCCAAACCACGATGGTAGAATCTTGCCGAACAATTTCCCTCGTTAACAGAAATATAAAACGAAGTTCAAAAATGATACTTGAAGAGAAAGGTTAAGCCAAATATGATGAATGATAAACTTTAGACCCTTATGAAGAAAGTGAAAGATTGATGTAACAATCTTACGTAGTTTAAAGAAAAATAAACAGTTTGCATATACTTCGTTTTAGTAACAGAATGAAATCATAATCTAATATTATGAAACCTTATTGTTAAGCTATGATATTGCAGCTTGAAAAAGCCACACCTCAAATAATTTCCCTTAAAAAATGAACATGCTGACTTTTAAGAAAATAAACTTTATCGTAACTTTTTTTTTGAGTTATTCTTTAATTCTAAGCAAATATTTACAAACATACCCAGCGCAATAAAAGTTTATAAAGCTATTTTAAGGGTAAACACTGGTGCAATACTTTCGGCAAGAAAAGTATTTTGCTCTACAGGAAAAACAGAGGTTTTAGAAACTTAGTAAACAATTTAGTTATGACTCTTCATAAAATATATATCAGCAACAAGAAAAGAGGTTTTTGAATACATTCGCAAGGAAGACAAATAAAATTAATATTTTGAGATGCCAACCTCCACATATGACAAAGCTAGCTATGCTCCAAATGATTAACAACAACTGATCACTTAGCTATATTATGTTTATTTTAGCAAATATATATATATTATATATATATATATATATATATATATATATTATATATATATATTATATTATATATTATATATAATATATATATATATATATTATATAATATATATATTATTATATATATATACATATACACCTTTTACTTAAAATAAAAATGAGTCCTGAGAGCATAATATAATTAATTTTTAAATTATCTTTTTTATTCCAAAGGTGAACCCTACAACAGTGCTCAAACTCTTAATGTACTGTGCCTTTCCTTTCCCTCTTATGGGTGATAATACATCTTTTTTAAGAAAGCAACTTAAAATTTTATTAAAACATTGATTCTTTAAAAATCTCAGAGCTTTGGCTCACTCTTTCATTTTAAGAACGAAATTCAAAATCCGATGCTGGATGGAGTTTGCACTACTTTTATTCTTGTCTCAAGTGTGCCTTTAGGGAACATGTGGGGCTGCACTGAGCGTATGATTAAAGTCCAGTCGATTGTCAATCAGGAGTGAGCTACCAGAACGACAATTACATTAGTCACCAACGGAATTTTCATCTATTAGAAATCACTTTCGGTTAAATGTAAAACCAAGTACACAAATGGATAAAGCTTTAAAACACTGAGACCACATAATGAATAAAGAATTGGCTTTCTGATCGGCGCTAGTCATTCATTACATATCAAAGGAACTAAAACCAACCTTTAAATTTGGATACGACAGCGGCTCCTAGTTATCATGTAATTATTTGTTTATTATTATTGATTATTATTAATTATTATTTATTATTATTATTATATTATTATTATTATTAAATTATTATTTGTATTATTATTATTATTATTATTATTATTATTATTTTATTTATTATTATTATTATTAGTACTATTATTATTATTTATTATTTATTATAATTATTTATTATTAGTATTTATTTATTATTATTATTATTATTATATTATTATTATTATTATTATTATTATTATTATTATTATGTATTATTATTATTATTATTATTAATTATTATTATTATTATTATTATTATAATTATTATTATTATTATTAATATTTATTTATTATTATTATCTATTATTATTAATTATTATTAATTACATTATTATTATTATTATTAATTATTATTATTCTTATTCTTATTTATTATTATTGATTATTTATTATTATTATTATTTTGTGATTATTATTATTATTACTTGTTGCTGTTATTATTATTATTATTATTACTTTGATTTATTATTGTTTATTGTTATTATTATTTGGTATAGCTGTGTTTAGTGAATATTTATTAATGTTCATGAAGTATTCCGATTTATTATTATTATTGCTTTGGTTATTGTTATTTAAGATTTTTTTATTTTTTTATGTTATTGTCAAGATAGATTAGGAATATCTTTAATATAAATACTATTGTTCAATTTTTAATTTTATCACCTTATGCTTATTTTTTAGTCCTGAAAATGGGAAATTTCCCGAAACGTTGGCAAATATAAAAAAATGGTACTAAAATGGATTTTCTTATTCATAATATATATATATATATATATATATATATATATATTATATATATATATATATTATCTATATATATATTATATATATATATATATATACTTTTTTATATATATATATATATATATATATATATTATACTATATATATATATATATTAATAAATAACGTTTACACACACGGGCATAGCCTTATTGAGGAGAACTTCCTTGTAATTGATACCTAGCATCCGGACGAGAATTCCAAAACTGGCGATTATATATTAAAGGTGGAGCTGGTTATCAGCAACCGCCGAAGCCCGCGTCATTTTAAGTAACTTCACGCATTCATCGCGCGGTACTGACGTTGAATTTCATTGCGATTTCATTGCTGATGTCATGAATCGTCATAACAAATACAGGTAAAGAGTTTATTTAAGAATCAAAAAATATACAACTAACACTTTTTAAGTTAATATTAAATAAAGTAATAATAATAATAATAATAATAATAATAATAATAATAATAATAATAATAATAATAATAATAATAATAATAATAATAATAATAATAATAATAAATAATAATAATAATAATAAAATAATAAATAATAATAATAATAATAAATAAAAATATAATAATAATAATAACGTATACAAAATAAAATTTAATAATGAAATTTAATTAAAAAAATATATACTTTCACCAGATGCCCCTTGTTCCCTAGAACGAGGGATGGGCGCTCAAAAA
>JABUQX010094333.1:15000-49137 GCA_015478945.1 Trachelipus rathkii
AAACATCTCTAACTTCTGTAAATCTGCCTTTCCTCCACTTATTCGATCTGATGGCTCTGTTGCTAACGTCTCCACTGAATAAGGCAATCTCTCGGCTCACTATTTTCCTCCTAACTCAACCTTGGAATCGGATTCTGGCATTCCTCCTCCTCACTCCTTAATTCCTCTCAGTGTTGTCTATGTCTTTGCATGTTGATTACATTAGAATGGAGTGCATGGGGCTCCTGAGATCTATGAATGTTAGGAAGGCGGGTGGCCCAGATGGCATTTCTATCCGAGTTTTGAGGGAATATGCTTACGTGCTGACCCGCCCCTCGTTCAACTATATTCTCTATGTCTCAATACTAGAACTTTCCCTCAGTGTTGGAAGCCCCTAAGAGAAAAATCCACCTATATTCCGAAAAAAGGAGCGCTCTACTCCTTCTAATATCGCCCTATAGCTTCTACTTCGTATTCTATCTAAGATCTTTGAACACTCTTAAACTCTCACTTCTTCAGAACCATCTGGAATCCATTCTCTTCTTTCGATCACCAGTGGCTTTCGGCGTTCAAGGAACTACTGCGGATATAACTTCCTCATTTAATCCGATTTATGGTTTTTCCGCTCTTAGGAACTACGGGAGACTTGCGTGGTGGCGCTCGACATATCCAAAGCATTTGACCGGTTATGGCACGCGTCACTGCTCTCCAAAGCTTCCCCTCCCTTTGGGTTTCCTCTTCTCTTTGCTTACTTATGTTTAGCTTTCTTTCAAGTCACTCAATATCGGATGTGGTTGATGGAGCGACTTTCTTCTTCTTTTTCTGTTTCAATAGTGTGTTCCTCAGGGTTCGGTCTTATCTCCTACTTTATTCTCACTTTTCATTAATGAATCTTCTAACCTGCACATCTAACTCTATCCACTCTTATGCCGATGACTCGACGCCTTGCACTCTTCAACTCATTTCCATTCTGCTCCTTCTTTTACTTCTAGAATTGGCCTCTCGTCTTAATCTTTCCGATTCTATTCTCCCTGATCTGGATAGGAATTTCCATGATTGAGTCGTCTCACCTTGTGAAATTTCAATTCTTTAAAAAACTCAACTTCTACAAATCTCCTCTCTAAAACACCTTCTAATTTTCCTATATCTTTCGACGGTTCTCTCGTCTCTTCTGTTAACAATATAAACATCCTTGGCCTTAACAAACACAAAAAAATGTCTTGGAAACTCACATCACAACGGTTGCTAGGCGGCCTCAAAGAACTGGGAGTTCTGTTTTAGACTGCGAGACTTTTTTTCCTCTCTCAGTTACTAGAGCTATACAAGGGCCTCTTCATCTGCCTTGTATGGAGTTATTGTTTCTCATATCTGTTGGGGGCTCTGGTTTCACAAGGCTTTTGGGACAGGGTCGAGTCAAAAGGCCAAAATTCTTATAAACTGTTTCTGTACTTTCAGTTCAAACTTGACCCTGCTATCTTTGCGGCGTTTTCGATGTTGGTGCTTTATCTCTTTTTATAGGTACTCACAGGGCAGGTGTTTCGAGAAACTTACAACACCCGTGTACCACACTTTACGACGCCCTGGTAGCACAAAGGGGTGGCTGTTCTGCACAGCAAGTTTTGTGTTGAATCTTGGTAAGCTCCAGGCTAGTTCGCTGCGGTGCTTCCTTCTTTCCTGCCACCTCTGTTCTGTGGATTCTCATCCATCTTCTGTGCCCTGCTGAATTTAATCTCACTCACTTTAAAGCCTGCGTCTGTGTTCATCTGCGTAATTTTGCGCTAGCGGATGGAAACTTTGGTGTGCAAACCCCTACCTGATAGGGATCTGCCGTGAGTTGGTGGTGACAACTAAAAAAAAAATGTATCACTCCACCTTACCATCATTGAAGTACTTCTTCATCAGCCTTAAATGTGGAGAAACCTTATCAAAAAGTTTTTATACAGTGGGTGGCTCCAGGGCAGAGCGACCTGGGCAATTTCTCTGGGTCCCGCGCCTTATAAGGGCCTCGCGCGCATGCTGAGGCTAACAGATTTAACGCCCCATATCGCATGAGCTGAAAATAATATATATATAATATATATATATATATATATATATAATTATATATATATATGTATATATATATATATATAATATATATATATATATATATATATATATATATATATATATATATATATATTATATACCATTACAGTGTCAAGGTTTGAACCAGTCTCCTATTGTGCAGAATTTTAATATTTTATATATTTGCACTGCCCAGACCCCCGCAGCTAGAGCTGGCAATGCGGCCAGGGCCCCGCAAATTCTAGGCGCCATCTGGTTTTAAATATATATATATATATATATTATATATATATATATATATATATATATATATATATATATATATATATATATATATAGTAATATATATAGAGAGAAGGAGAGAGAGAGGAGAGAGAGAGAGCGGGCCGAAGTACTTCCAAAAATTAGAATTGGAAACGAAGAATAAAAATAAAAAAAAACAGCAAAAAAATCAAATTCATATTAAATTTCAATATAATAAATAATAATAATAATAATAATAATAATAATAATAATAATAATAATAATAATAATAATAATAATAATAATAATAATAATAATAATAATAATAATGAAATGATAATACTAATAATAATGAATAATGATTAATAATAATAATAATAATAATAATCTTTAATAACTTAAAAATTTTAAATATAAATTAATAGAAATAATGAAAATAATAAGTAATAAATAAATAATAAGAAAATAAATAATATAACTGAAATTTATTAAAATTAAAAATAAAAATTTTTATTAAAAAATTTAAACTTAGGTACTTTTCAAAGTAGTTTCCCATTAAAATACATTTTTCTTTCAAAGAAAACGAATTTTTGCCAATTGTTTAAGCTTGTTTCATAATATTTCGTACTTTATAAAGTATATATTATTTCTAAAGTAAGGAACTTTAATTGACTTATTTTTGTAAAAAGAGTAAAATTTATTATTGTATTTCACTGATTCTAATAATAATTTATGAATTTATAATTTCTTTAATAATTTACTATATTTCAGAAGTCCGAAGTTTGAACGAAATTTTAAAGTACTTATTCTTTAATATGATAAACAAATTCGTTCAAATAGGGCTTCAGCGACAAATTTATAGATGAGCTGGGCATGTTATATCACTATACATTTTTGGCGCAATTTGATTGGCTTAGAGATGTGAACATTATATAATAATACTGATAATGTGCTCGCAATTGATCCGACAAATTTACAGATTACCTGGGCATGTTATATTAATATTAATTCATTTTAATTGATCCGCTTTTTTCAAGCGCATTTATATAATATATATATATAATTATATATATATATATATATATATATATATATTATATATATTATATAAATAATAATATAATATATATATATAATATATAATATATATATATATATATATATATATATATATAATATATATATATATATATATAATGTAGAATATATATATATATATATATATATATATAATATATTATATATAATATATATATATATATATATATATATATCTATATTATATAATATATATATTATATATATATATATATTATATTATGAGATATATATATATTATATATATATATATATATATATATATAATATATATTATATATATATATATATATATATATATATATATATATATATATATATATATATATATATATATATATATATATATATATATTATATATATATATATATAATATATATATATATATATATATATATAAATATATATATATACTATATATATATAATATGAAATATATATATAAGACATGTCTATATAATGAAAATCTATATAATTATATATATAAAAATATATAATATCTATATATATTATATAATATTTATATTATATATATATATATATATTATATACACACATATCAAAATATATAATTATATATATATATATATAATGAAAATATATATATATATATATATATATATATATATATATATAATATATATATATATATATATATATATATATATATATATATATATATATATATATATATATATATATATATATATATATATATATATATATTTTAAAATATATTATTTTTTATATATATATATATATATATTGTAATATATATATATATATATATATATATATATATTATATATAATTATATATATTATATATATATATATATGATAATATAATCGTTAGATTATATCATTTTATTGAATAAGGATCAGCATATTACGCTCATCAGAATATAAAGATCAGCATAATACGCCCATCATAATATATAAAGTTCAGATTAAGAACTTGAAGAAATTCTAAGAAGAATTGAATATTGGCCAGTGCAATAATAGTTTAGATTATGTGCACTGCAAGTTAGAACATTTAAGAGAGTATACTCTTGAAAGCCTTAGGTCTTCACTATAACTAAAATAGTTAGTTAAATAGTGGGATATTACACTAGGTTAATTTTTAAGCTTATTGAGAAAAGTTTGTTTTCCCAAGCTCAAAACGAAGTAGTTGACCCGTTTTTAGCTTTCCAGAATGTTAAATTAAAATGCACATACAGAACGATCTTCGAATAAAGGAATATTTGAATATTAAACTTTAATTCAGCACGAAGCTTAACAGTGAAAATTGTTACCGGCTCGAAGCCTTACAACGAATGATTTTAAATGAGAACTTATCAGTTCAAAAAATAAAGGCGAATGAATTTTCAAATATCCAAAAACCGCTCTCTACTTTTTGCATTTGGCAACCCTCAGGTTTCCAAGAAATAACCTCTTTTTTGACAACTCTTGACTATAATTTTTATATCCTCCCGGGGGGGGATGGCTTCTGGCCTCTATAGGGCAGAAGTCAGAACTTGACTACTTGGAATGAATATTTTGAAAAACAGCTGCAGAATATTTAATCTGATTCTTCCGATGAATCATACATCAGAATATTTTTTCTTGCAGCTTCTGAGAAGGTACTCATTGTACCACCTTGTACGAAATTCTTCGAATTTTTCTGAAGAATATTTCAGTGACTTTACTAGCTCTTTCTTAGCCGAAGTTGAGTCCCAGAACTGATTATTTGACCCAGCTCCGGGTAATGCCATAGCGGTTTTTGACAAGGGTTTGATGAAATCGTTGGGAGTAAGAGGTAATATCTCATTTGAACTTGTGGTGTAGGTGAGCGGACGTGAATTTATAGCATCAGCAATATCTGACAATATCGTAATGAAGTCGAAATAATTCAACGATGAACGTCCAATTGTTTTGAATAAACAATCCTTCACCACACGTATTAACCGTTCCCACTGGCTTCCTACCCATGGGCTATACAGAGGAATTCGCTTATGCGAAATCTGATTTTTTCTTAAAAACTCACTCCCATTTTCTGACACGAGGAAAGTTCCTAAGAAGTCAGTTCCTTGATTGAAGGAGCGCGCGTTGTCACTATAGACGCGGTCAGGCACTCCGAAACGATTAACAAATCGTTGGAACGATTGTATAAATGATTTAGATGACATGTCATCTATAAGGTCTAAATAGACCGCACGAATATTAAGACAGGTGTAAATGAGTATGAACATTTTTTGGGCTGAGCCAGAGCCCTTGACTTTGACCCACCAATGTTTGGTGTAGTCAACACCTACATGCTTAAAAGGCCTGAATAATTCCACCTGGTCTTTCGAATAATTGGTGAAGCGTGGGTACCGAAAAGCAAAATTATTGAACTTTTTGCAGATTATGCATTCCTGCAAAACATTTTTGATGGAGGTACGCGCTGAAGTCACCCAAAAGCCTTGGAGCCGAATATTTGTAAGAGTGGCTTGTATGCCTAGATGCTTACACTTATGATGAGCATCTCTAATGATTAACTTGGTGAGGTGGTGACTTTTTGAGAGCAAGATGGGATTAAGTACATCATAATTGTAATAATTGCACCTTGACAAACGACCTTTGCTCCTGATGAGATTATTTTCATCCAAGAATAAGTTCATAATTGTAATAATTGCATCTTGACATCTTTCTTGGCCAGTGAAAGAAGGATTATTTTTAATCTCTTCTAAAAATTGAAGCTCTTTCGAGAACGATTCTTTTTGCATTGTCTGTAGACAATACAGACGTGCCTTCAAATCATGATTAATTGTCACACCTCTTGACAAGGCTCCAAACTGGAATAATAAAGCTACTACTCGATATAGCTTGTGCAAGTTTGAATATTTGGACAAATCCACTACAGGAGGTTCATTGCCACCTTGAACAACAGCAAAAACTGGAGATGCTATTTCCAGTTCAGCTGATGGCCAGTAAATACTATTTAAAGAGAGCCATTTTGGCCCTTTAGTCCAGAATGACATGTTCTTTTGAAATTCCTTGAAGGAAATACCTCTGGTCAGAAGGTCAGCTGGATTATCTTCTGTTCTGACATATAGAAATTTAGGACTTAACGAATATTCCTCTTGAAGCGAAGAGCTCATGGCGCGAATATCTTGCACACGATTCCTCACGAATATTTGCTTAACTTTCGAGATCCTATTTTGGATCCAATGAAGAGTTATCTGCGAGTCGGAGAATATGTTCAATTCCTTGAACTTGACACCCGACAGTCCACTTAACATTTGTGGTAAGCACTTTAATGCTAAAAACACAGACAATAACTCCAAACAGGGAAGAGTTCTTCCTTTTGCAGGAGCGATTTTTCCCTTTGACCAAAGAAGATTTGGACCCTCTGCCGCAGATGAGACATACACTACGAAGCCATAAGCAATAGTGCTTGCATCGCAGAATATATGAATACTTAAATCAGAGTCACTTGACTCAAATGAAGATCTTTTAAAAGAGACCTCCTTCAGAGAGTTAAGGTCCTTGCTCAACTTCTCCCATGAATTTTTGATTTCGGGAGCGATTATATCGTCCCACCCCATGTCCACTTCCCAAGTTTTCTTCATAAGAAGACGGCCTCGAACGGTGACGGGGAGGTAAAGGCATAGGGGATCGAATACTTTTGAGATCTCCGACAGGAGCTGTCTCTTGGTAGAGACAATATTTAATGAAAAGTCACTAAGACTCAGACTATCTTGAACGGTATTATATAAATACCCTAAAACTCTTTCTTCATCACTTTGATGAGTTGCAAGTTTACCCTCCTCCTTGAATATTTCTTTAAGGTCTGGACAATTTGAGTTCCAGGAGCACAAGTTGAAGCCCCCCTCACTCATACGTGAGGTGGCCTCTCGAAAAATATCTTGAAGTTCGTCTACAGACGAAGAAGTGTACAAAAAATTATCAACGTACAGATTATTTTGAAGAAGAGAGGTACAGAGATCAGGAGGGTATTTTTTGGCGTGATGTTGTATCACAGCCCCTAGAACATAGGGGCTGACAGCCAACCCGAAGATGATGGTGGCATAACGGTAAGTGAGTAACTCGCCATCAGCCTCCCAGAAAAAACAGAAGCGATTTCTGTCCTCTTCTAACTTTAATTTGATCTGGAGGAAGGCCTTTGAAATATCCGCCAGAACGATGAATTTGTTTGTTCTGAAGGACAGTAATAACTTAAATAGGGAAGCTATTAAATCTACCCCTGGATATGATGCTTGATTAAGTGAAGGACTACAACCTATCTTCAGGCTGCAGTTAAAGACGGGACGAATTTTTGTCGTCACTTGAAGGGCCTGTTTTATTATAGGTCTGTGGGATATCCAGATGAATTTATGATAATCTTTCGGATGCACCTCCACAGCCTCCACAATACCTTCTCTTAGGTATTCCTTGAATATTTCCCCATACTTGTCAAGCAAGCCTTGAGCAGTCAATTTCTTTTTGACTCGTTGCATCGTAGCAAGAGCAACGTGATGATTTGATGGAACCTGCTCAAGAATTTCTTGAAACCACGGAAGTTCCACGTGGTACCTTCCGTCTCGGAACTCTATCCCTTCGTGGAATCTTTTGATGAATATTTCGTCAATGGAACCCTGGTCCCGCTCCTCATTGATACCCAAAGACTCTAATTTATAGAGGTTCTCCAGGCCCAAGTCCAAATCAGACTCAGTGTGGGTATGTAAGAGTGGGTTGAAGTACGAAGGTACCGGTTCCACTACAAGATTGATTACATGTTCCGGGACGTTCCTGACAGATCTTTGAATATTTGAAGGTATGGGGAGCTCGGAATTCTGTCATGATTTTTTGACAGCTTTCGGCGAAGAATTCTTCCCAAATATTTTTTCATTTTGGGAAGGTGACAAAAAAGATGTTACAGGCCCGAAAGGCACGTACCCATGACAAGTTTCTAGGGCACTGCCCCGAATGCATTTTACGGTTTTAAAATGCTTTAATAAATGAAGAGCATCGATGCCCAGCAGCCCATGAATATTTGAAACCCTGTCAACATTATTATTTTGATAGTGACTATCTGCCACTTTGAAACCATTTTGGGTAATATTTTTCATGGCCTCCGTCAGGCCTTTTACATAAAAGCCGATATCCAATTCAGAATCAATGTTTACAGGTAGGCTAAAATATTTTCCACAACAAATGCCCATCTCTAAATTTAAAGACCGTAAGGATCTTAATTCCTCTCCCAAAAATGTTTTAATGGAGCTCTGATGACTAGGAAGACTATTTTCATTGACTCCCAATTTTTTAAGAATGCTCCTATGAAAATACGTGGACTGACTACCGAAATCGAGAAGCACGCGTACAGGGACTATTTTATTGCCCTTCTTGATGTTAAGGGAGAGAGTGGGCAGAATATTTTGACCCACGGATGAGGCTGCACCTGTATTTATACAGATATGATTAGAAGAGCCACTGGCTTGACCATTTTCCTCATTCGCGACTGATGTTGACGGACGACTATCTTCCGAAAAGCCACCGGACACGTTTTTACTATTTTGAAAGCATAGAGCCGTTATGTGTGATTTTTGTCCACATTTGCCGCATGGGTAACTAAGTCCATACCTCTTGGCAGGACATTTATTAGCGAAATGCTTGCTGCTTGAGCAGCTGAAGCACATGCGCAGCTCTTTACAGCGATCTCTCCTGCTTTCAGGAGAAGAATATACTTCACAAGAAATCATGCGATGGTTTCTGTTGCAAAATTTACATTTCGAAATAAATGATTTAGAAGAATTTTTAAATCTCCCACTCTTTTGACTGCGTTCTGTTTCATCTTCCGACGATGAAGATTTCGAACTATCCTCTTTAGAGGAAGCGTTAAAAGCTGACGATTTAGCCGATTTATGCTCAAAAGGAGCACGATTACGCTCAAATCCCTTTTTAGGGGCAGATTTATTTTTTCCCCTCCCCTTCTCCATAGACTTGATTATTTTACCGTAATGCTCCAAGATTATATTAACGGAAGGATATTCATCCTGTGTGATTAATTTGAGCTCACGAAGAAAGCCAGTTGGAAGTTTGTCCACGATTATATGACTCATGAGCTTACAGCCCGCCGAAGGCTCTTCAAAGAAATCGAGTCCAAACTCCTTGAGCTCATGAATATATGCTCTCACTTCAGACAGGAATATACGAATATGTTCAGGATTATTCTCTAAAATAGGCGCAGAATCGACAGTGTCAGTGAAAAATTTGGGAGGGAGGACAATAACACTCTCTCTCCAGAAGAATTAGTCGACCTCATGAAAGAGGTTAAGTCAAAACAGACACGATTTGTCTGAGTGATTCATCTTCGAAAAGAGACAATTTGGGAGGGAGGACAATAACACTCTCTCTCCAGAAGAATTAGTCGACCTCACGAAAGAGGTTAAGTCAAAACAGACACGATTTGTCTGAGTGATTCATCTTCGAAAAAACGCCAAAAAAATGCTACTTATTATATGAGCAAAACGCACGATATTTACCACCACCTAAGATTTAATGGGCAATGATTGCGAAAGGACAATATAAAATACCCAAATAACCCAAAATAATAATTACCGCAAAGAAATTGCCCGAAATATATATATATATATATATAATATATATATATATATATATATATATATATATATATATATATATATATATATATATATATATATATATATATATATATATATAATATATATATATATATAAAAAATTATATATATATAATAATTATAAGCAAAAATATTTAATATACTTGAAAGGAGGAAAAGTCTGCGATTATTTTGAAACAATACCAGAATATAATATATAAATATCTGGACAGTTAACTAAAAAATACTACAAAAATATATCTGAGACCGTCTATTTCTCCTCAAACGCAGCAGAATAATATATGCGTGAATATATGATCTATATATATAATATATATATATATATATTATATATATATATATATATATATATATATATATATATATATATATATTATATATATATATTATATATATATATATATATATATATATATATATATATATATATTTAAAATCTTTAATTTACAGGTCTAATCTGCAGAATATTTTCGAATCGAACGCAGATTATTTCAAAGCGCAAACTTCTGCAGAATATATAATGTGTGTGTTTAAACAAAACTAATCAGTTTTTTACGAAAAAGGATTTTTTAATGAGAAATATTTTTCTTTCTCAGAATATTGAAAAAAGCAACTTTGCTTCACACACAAAATAGATAAATGAAGTAACGAAAAATTTCCACGTAGGAAATTTAAACTTTAAACGCCAGTATTTTACCGACTACGAAATACTAAATTTAAACTTTAAACGCCAGTAGTTTACTGACTACGAAATACTAAATTTTAGCGAGAAAAACAACTTTTAAATTAACAAACTTTTCTCAAGATAATATAATCGTTAGATTATATCATTTTATTGAATAAGGATCAGCATATTACGCTCATCAGAATATAAAGATCAGCATAATACGCCCATCATAATATATAAAGTTCAGATTAAGAACTTGAAGAAATTCTAAGAAGAATTGAATATTGGCCAGTGCAATAATAGTTTAGATTATGTGCACTGCAAGTTAGAACATTTAAGAGAGTATACTCTTGAAAGCCTTAGGTCTTCACTATAACTAAAATAGTTAGTTAAATAGTGGGATATTACACTAGGTTAATTTTTAAGCTTATTGAGAAAAGTTTGTTTTCCCAAGCTCAAAACGAAGTAGTTGACCCGTTTTTAGCTTTCCAGAATGTTAAATTAAAATGCACATACAGAACGATCTTCGAATAAAGGAATATTTGAATATTAAACTTTAATTCAGCACGAAGCTTAACAGTGAAAATTGTTACCGGCTCGAAGTCTTACAACGAATGATTTTAAATGAGAACTTATCAGTTCAAAAAATAAAGGCGAATGAAATCTCAAATATCCAAAAACCGCTCTCTACTTTTTGCATTTGGCAACCCTCAGGTTTCCAAGAAATAACCTCTTTTTTGACAACTCTTGACTATAATTTTTATAATATATATATAGTTTTCTCTCTTTTCATTAAACACAACTCGGCACACCGAAGGGGAATAATGAGTCTTCTGTTAATGCATATTTATTTGCTCCACAGGGAGACTTCTAATCCTAAGTTCATAACCACAAATACATACAAGAAGCCTGGAAAACATCACATAAATAATTAAAACCATATAATGGAAATAATGAAGAGTGTAATTAGTATCAACTTATTAATAACACATTTTTAATAACGTAAACATTTCCATGTGTAGCATTTCTGGAGACATTTAAATAATGGTTGTTAGTAATACCGAAATTAAATATGTTTAAGAACTACAAGAAAAAATGTTGTGACCCATTAATGAGGCATAAAAAGATTATTTTAAAAAATTTAGTGCCTATAAACACGTATATTGAAAAAAAATTTAATCTTCATAAAAGTAGTTATACTCTTTCTTACTAAAACCGGGATTCTTCTTCGCAAAAACGGCTGCGAAAGACTGTTCCTCCAGCAATAGAAACATAAAAATTATAATAACTGTATGGGTTTAAAAAATGATACATACGTACATATAATTATATAATCATACAATTATATAATATGCATGTATTAATATATATATTATATATATTATATATATATATATTATATATTATATATATATATATAATATTATATATATATTATATATATATTATATAAGTGAATAGTGGTGCCGATCATCGGTTGCTATAGTCAGCGTACAATAAGAACATTTGTTTTCATGACTTTGTAAAAAATATTTTGCATAGAAAAATATTAGCGTATATATTATATATATATATATATAATATATTATATATATATATATAATATTATATATATTTATATATATTATATATATATATATATATATATATATATATATATATAGTATATATATATATATATATATATAAAACATAATATATATATATTATATATTATATATATTATATTAAGCGTAGGGCTTTATAGGTAGATATTTCATATCACAGGCACGCATACATCACGATAGTTTGACTAGTCACAGGGAACTGACGCGGCTTCTTGTAACCGAGAGGAAACGACCAGCGTTCATCTCATTTACAAGGCCATACCTGTAAGTATTGCGTTGGCTTGCAAGCGAAAGGATTCTTAAAGTATGACGCATTCTAATTTTTAAGGAATGCAAAGCTTACTAATAAGGTATGCATTTGAATTAAAAAGTACTGCAAGTACTATAAAGGTCCCCCCCTTAATGAGAGAATCTTTAACGTTAAGATTGATTTCAATTAGAATAAGTCACTTGGTTTTCAGAAGAAGTAATAGCTCGAGGATTAGGAAGAGGCATAGGAGGTCTTGGAAGTAAAGACAAGCGTTGGACAGGAGCTGGGGAACTGGGTCGAGATCTTATCTGAACCAGGTTGTTTAAAGGTGCATCTTCAGGTGCTAGTTGTATTCGAACATTAGATGTTGGAATGGCCTGAAGTGGAATGCTTTCAGTTGGTGTCGGTACCTTTGGCATGCACATATTGCAAAGGAATACTCTTTTAGTCCAAACGAAATACGCAATGACAAGAACTATGAGGAAAAAGATCGTGCCTGAAGTTCCTCCTCCAATATATGGGATGAATTTGATTTGTGGGAAATACGGTGTGAAAGGGTGCATTGATTGGTTTAATTGATCCAGTCTTTGATTCCAGTGAATTTCTTTTAAGGTTTGAAACTTGGGAAACAAGACAGCAGAAATGTTAGGTAAAGCAACGTGAGATAAGAAGTTGAATAAAACGTGATCAGAGTAAGAAATTAAGGAAGAAAGGGTAATGTTCTTCTCTAAGTGAATAGGATTCTTAAACTGAAACTTAGAAGAGATGAAGGCACATCCATGAGGAATAGTAAAGACATAGTCATAGACATGCTGGATAGAGTTGGGTTTCTCACATGCGATTGAAGCCCTAGTTTTTTCTGAAAAAGAAATAAGGGTGAAATGTCCTAAAGTGACAGTATAAGGTTCTACAGACTTGTATTCTACGATAGGGCAGTGTGAAAAATCATTGGTGAAATTCAAGATTAGAGCTAGTAAACAAGACTGATCATCAATGGAAGCAAACACTTGGGACTGAGGGCAAACTGCTAGTTGGCCTAAATGTCCTACACAAAGATATGTGTCTGATTCTTTAAGGTAAGTGTATTTTCGATTACCGTAATTCACAAAGAAATAGTTATTTGGGTCGTTGTACATAACTCGAACTAAAGATTGATTTAAAGGAAGGTGGGTAGGAAAAGATATGAGTTTGTATGAGACAAATTTCTCTATTGAGATAAAAGGAATTAAAGTGATTAGTTCATAGGGGCTAGCGTCAGATTGGATAGTCCAAGAGTAGGTTAAGAAGGTTTGGTATGTTTTTGTTTCTAGAGGAATGACTGTGTGTAGTTTAGTTTCTTTGTTCATTTCTAGTACAAAAGGTAATAGGAAGATGGGAGAAAAAAGTTGCGAGTTTGTTATCTTATTTTTGGCTAGTTGGAGTGAATTTATCACCAGTTGGTGGATTTGATGTATGTTGTATACTGTTTGTTCAATTAGATTTATCAACGCCCTGATGCTTCCCATTTGGTTTATTATGTTGTGCGTAGCACTTAGACTAGTTTGAAATTCTATTAATTTCTGTAAGCTATCCCTAAAACTCATTAATGTACGAGTATTCGCCTTTAATTGTTCCTTTAATTCAGTTATCAATAAATTTGAAGTAGAGGCATAATTACCTAAGATGTTGTATTTTCTTTCGAAGTAGCTTCACCTGTTTGTCTGTTGCCGTACCAAAAAGAATGTTTAGGACGTCTCCTCCGAACTCGAAAGCGGCTCGTTTCTTTTTTGATCGTGCTGAGATCCAAGGTAGTTCACTTACTTCGTTCAATTTCTGAGCTAACACTTTTACTCGAATGGTCATTAGCTTGAATTCCCATTGGTGAGCTCGTTGATGTGTTGAAACATTTAGAAACATGGTCTTAAACGATGGTAGAAATGATTCTTTGACGTTGTTCACTAGTTTAGTTGTCTTGCTGATTGTTTCTTTGATGTCTGGAGGACACATTCTAAAGAGATAATTAGATCGAGGTATCCTTCTATGAAGTTCACTTCTCCAGTACGATACAAAACTAAACCAGGTAGAATCTTTGTTTCTTCCTTTTCATTTATGAGATTACTTTGACATGTTGATAGGATGATAAGTAGCAACAAGGTCTGTTTTCCGAAATTCATTTCTGAAATATTTTAGTTGTGTTGTAATACTTTATACTTTTCTTTGTTCTAATATAATTTAAAGAGAAAAAAGGTCGCCTAATTTTATTGTATTTAATGGAATTGTTAAAATTAATTGGTTAGTTAAAGCATTTGCGTTTCTTAACTAAATGGTTTCTTAATTACGATTTGGTTAGTTGAATTAACATCTAAATGTAAGGAGTTTAGACTCAAATATTATATACTAATGAATACTTGGTTGCTTACTATTTAATTGCTTATTTCAATTACTTACTTACTTACTAGTTAGTTTTGTTATTACTTACTTACTTAGTTAGTTTTTTATTACTTACTTACTTACTAGTTGTTACTTATTTTTTTTTGTTTTCCTTAGAAAAGTTTTTTGAGTTTTCTATTTTATATTATTTTTTATATTAAAAATTGCTGTCCCCCCCCTTGTTCTGAGAGTGAAACAGTTTTTTAATGTTTCTTTATACATAAAAAATGAGTAAAACTATACTGATCAGACTATATCTATTGGATTAATACTAATCTAAAATTTATCAAATCTATGTCTAATTTTCTAAAATTAGAGTTCTTGCGAACATATTAATCCAGGCTACGTCATCTTAAACTAATAACGATCGTTATCTTAATCCAATCTATAGTTTTTTCCTAATCCACTAATGATTTCTCTACTAATGTAGGGAAATTGGTACAAACGCAGTGCGAAATGTACGTTAATCATTTTCTTAAAATTATAAGTTCTTTCTCTAAAACTAAAGAATATCTTCGGAATATGAAGAATTCATTCTAAAAACTAAAGGATTTTTCTTAACTTTACGAATATATCTAATATATACAAGAAATTGGGATGAATTAGTAGCCAGGAGGCAAATAGTAAGTTTGATTTCCTCTGACTGTTGTATTCAAATCCAATTTGACAGGCGGAGGTCGGACAAGAGTCTTCTCTGTAGTCTCTGTGTTGTCTTTTACCTCTGTCTGCTGTTGTAGAGCCTGTTCCTTCATCCTTGTTTGACTTCTCGTAACCATGGGTGTAGAATCTCTGGGACCAGTAAACAAATTGTGTGGTCTGTAGGATGGATCTTTTTTCCTGTCATCTCTGACGAATTCCATGGGGGGTGATTCTACAACAGTGGGAATGGGAAAACGGCCATCTTTCACTGGGGAACGGGAGATTTCTCTGGGGAATGAGTCCTTGGGGGAGATCCACCATAGGCTCCGTATACTTCGCCTTCAGATGCGGATGGCTCCTGAAGAATTTCTTGAACAGGTTCACTTGTAGAAATCTCTTGCTGAATTGGGGATAAAGATGGTCTAAATTCTTTTCTCCGAACCGAAGGGTTGGAGGGAGTTCTTGGGAAGTCAACTTTGGGAGTGGAACATGCAAAATCACTGTCAGGACGCACTCTTCCTGCAACTACATCACTGTATCTTCTTTTTTCCACAATCTCATCACTATACCTTTTTTCCTCCACGAGGTTGTTGTCTCTTACGGGTTCCACCGGGGTTGTTTGTTGCACAGGGGTCTGTTGACTCCAAGAGTTATTTCCACTCTGTGTCGG
The DNA here is from genome assembly GCA_015478945.1 of Trachelipus rathkii. Lineage (NCBI taxonomy): Eukaryota > Metazoa > Arthropoda > Malacostraca > Isopoda > Trachelipodidae > Trachelipus > Trachelipus rathkii. The sequence continues at coordinate 31,256 of JABUQX010094333.1, forward strand.
CTGAGGTGGGGGGATTGAGTAAGAGTTGTATTCTAGCTGAGTTGGTTGTGGAAGTGGAGTTGGGAAATAGCTGTGTCCGGACTGAATTTGTGGCGTTATGGGAATTTGGAAAGAATATCGGGAAGACTCTCTATCTGTCGGAGGAGGAAGGTCCTCCATATCGTCTACTTCTTCTACTTCTTCTACTTCTTCTACTTCATCGTCTTCTTCTACTTCATCGTCCTTCCTCTCCGAAGGGACTCTTGGGTCGCTTCTTGATTGTCTTTCTTCAATTCTTTCCCTTTTTTCTTCTTTGGAGCTTAACATTTCTTCTACTGCTTGGGGATTCCATACTTCATCGTTCATAAAGTCAAACTGTGACTCGGTGATCTTTTCTGCAGGAATCACCTTAGCGTTGTCCACATGGACGGGAAATGTTCGGCCTGAGCTTAGACAGATTACCATTAATTTGTTTGGTCCTCTTAAACATCGGACAATGTATGGCCCTTCAAACTTGGGACATAACTTTGAACTTTGATGAGGCTTTTTGACAGCTCTAATGTAAACGTAATCTCCTATTTTGAACTCTCTTTGCTTGGCCTTCTTATGCTGTTGCTCCAAAGTCTTTGTGGTTTCCGCTTCTAGCTTCTCTCTGGCCAAATCTCTTATATAATCGATCCTTTCCACTATCGTGTCTACTTCATCTGAGATGAATCTCATTTTCTTTGTCTTATTTACGAACGGTGATACATAGTCCGGCATCTCATACGGGACTCTTTTTATGTAGCCATGTAAAAGAAAATGGGGAGAAGACCCTATAGATCGATTATACGCGGAATTAATAGCGATTTGGGCAAAACTAAGGTATTTATCCCAGTCTCGGTGGTTTTCTTTCACGTAGTGTCGCAAGAAAGATTCAATATCTGCATTTATCCTCTCTACAACACCGTTCTGGGAGGCTTTGTAAGGCAAAATCTCTACCTTCTTTATTCTCCACGCCTTACACAAGTCCTTAAATACCTGGCTTGTAAATTCAAGTGCGTTATCGGACACGAGAAGTTGGGGAGCGCTGTGTCTGCATATCACCCTCTCCTGCAGCGCTCTGGCAAATTCTTGACTCGTCCTAGTTTTACAAGGCACTAATTCGACGTATCGCGTTAAAACATCGTGAAACACTAAGTTGTATTTGGCTCCTGACTCTGTGCAAGCAGGTAGCTTTCCAATGCTGTCAACATGAACGCGTGAAAACGGTGTATAGGGCAGAGGCCATCTGTTAATTTCTGCTGTTGGCGGTTTCGGGCCTTTGGTTCGTGCACACGACACACATTGACTACAATACTCTTTCACAAGCTTTGGTAGGAGGGGGAAAACATACTTTTCTTCCACCCTCTTTTCCGTTCTTTGCTGCCCTCCGTGCCCGCTGCCCAGCGAAGCGTGGCAGTGGTCGATCACGGAGAAGATCATACTGTCAGGAACTTGTATAACATAGGGTTTAGATTGTGTTGCGTAGTACAGAATACCTTTGATGAATATATGTGGAAATGTTTTTGGGTTCTCTTTCGCCCATTTTACTAATTTGCCAACTCTAGGGCAATTTTCTTGCTCTTTTATGAAATTTTCTCGGCTTAGAACAAAATCTGTTCGGGGTAATTTTCCGTTCTTTTCCAAACTTCGGATAAATAATACATGTGGGGCCGGATGTCTACTCAGATAATCCGGTGCGACATTGTGCTTTCCTTTTTTGTACACTATGGTGGGGGAAAAACTGTTAACAAATAAATTCCATCTAGCCAAGCGGCCAGTTTGCTGGTTATTACGAAAAATGAAAACAGAGAGGTTGTGGTTATCGGTGATGATGGTTACTTTATAGCCGAAAATGGTGTTCTTAAACTTTTGCAAGCAGAACACTACGGCCAAACATTCTTTTTCGATCGTATCATAGTTCCTCTCACTTCCTTTGAGCACGCGCGAAACAAAGGAAAGGGGTTTCTCTTTCCCATCATCTGTTAATTGGTACAACACGCCCCCTATTCCGTAGTCGCAAGCGTCTGTATTCACGAAGAATTCCTTGCTATAATTAGGGAAAGTTAGCTGTGGTTGCACCACCAGCTTATCTTTTAAAGTGTCAAAAGCCTGTTGTTGCTTTTCCGTCCACACAAAAGGAACGTTTTTCTTTATCAGATCGTACAAAGGTTGTGCTACTACTGCGAAGTCCTTTATTAAAAAGCGAAAGTATGAGAAGAACCCTAAAAGACTCTGTGTTTCCTTCACATTCGTCGGAGGAACAAAACTTTTCATAGTTTCCACCTTCACAGGGTCTGGACTAATTCCATCTCTACCTATCTTAAACCCTAGATATAAAACTGAAGTTTGTAAGAAGTTACACTTCGTCAGTTTTACTTTCAACTTATTTTCTCTAAAAGCTGTGAAGACTTTTCTTAGATTTTCGAAGTGCTGAGGGACATCTTTACCTAGGACCAGTACGTCGTCGAGATAGACTTGTGCTATGGGTCCTAAGAGATGACTTAAAGCGACGACCATGGCTCTAGCAAATGAGGATGGTGCGTTTTTGTGCCCAAATGTGAGGCGAGTGGGGCAAAAGAGGCCTTTTCTGGTCCTAAATGCCATCAACTTCTGTGTCTCCTCCTCTATTTCAAGGGCGTTATAAGCATCCAATAAATCGATACTGGTATATACCCGTGAATATTTCTTCAATTGAAGGCAGAGGGAAAACGTCTTGTATGCTGAAAGAATTGAGGTATCGGTAATCGATGCAAATACGAGGCTTTGAACTGTTTTTCTTTGCAACGACTAGCAGGGGGGAAGAGTGAGGGCTATAGCATGCCTTTATATATCCCTTTTTCAGTGCTGCATCTGTGTAATCATCTATATCTTGCAGATAACGATGAGGTAATCTATATTGTTTTCTGAAAATAACCTTTGGTGCGTCGGGTAGTAACTCAATCTCGAACTTCTGAAGCGGGCAGATAGGGACTGTATCCTCATCAAGTGCCAGTACATCATGGTACTCCATTAGTAATTTAAGTAAATCTTCTAAATACTCTGGCTTCTCGAGCACACAATTCTCAGCATCTTCTCTTGACATCTTCTCTTCGATAATTTCTTTGTACACTTGCCTTAATTCCGTCTTCGTTGAAACATGGCTACATTAGCAGAAATCATTTTCTTGGTGTCCTTTATACTGTGCTTCTTTCACTATCTGCCAATAATCGGATAACCTTCCTATACGAGCACCTTTCTTAATGGACCTTGCTTGAGTACTTTAGATTTATGTAGCGAGAGATAACCTGTATTATCCTCATGTGACCGACTGTGGCTGGCCACATACAGTGGTCCCAGGTTAAAAGCTGGTGTCATTATACACTTTCGCTCCAGCTCAAAATCATCTTGAGTCTCAGGCCTAAGTCTCAAATAACCACTTGATTGACGGGGTAGCACAGTGTCTTCCGTCACTCTTAACTCAATCTTTATTCTCTCATCTAGCCTCAAATAACCATCTTCATTATGGTCAGGGATCGGTAAAAACTGTAATTTTCCCGATTGACTCGAACTTTCTTTCATATCTGAAGGGGTGTGCTTGAGTTTGGGCTTAGCTCCTCTGGGATCAGTGCTGTGATGAGTGGAGGGTAGGCTCGCGCATTCCCACCCTGTCCTTCCTTTCACTTCGTCTGTCTCAATTTGAGCTGCTTCATTCAAAGCGACTTTCCTCCCTCTTTCTCCATTTTTGGGCACTGGTTGCCTATGCGTAATTCGAGTTGATAAGGCTGTCCCTCCCTCTTGGGACACAAACTGATCGGTCTCCCTTTTCGGTGGAAGATGCTTGTCCGCAGTGGATGCGGGATTTACTGACAGTGCGGCCTTCCGATAGGAAAAATGCTTATCCACGCCGAGTGCGGGATTTACTGACGGTGCGGCTTTCCAATAGGAAAAATGTTTATCCCCGCCGGGTGCGGGATTTCTCTTAGAAGTTCGATTAACTTTCTTTCTCTTAGGCACTCGTGACTGGGGCGGATGCTTCTTACTCAACTTTGGGTCTCTTACTCGTTCAAGACTCCCATCAGAACAATCCTCTAACTAAATAAATTCCTTGTTGAGCGGCAAAGATCGGAATGTCTATCTCTCTATCCCTCATTTATAGACATCTTTTCGGAAAAGAGGTTCAAAGTTATGGGCAAGTTAGACAATATATTACTTCCTAAAAGAATCTCCCAATCAGGCTCTTTCTTTATATCGCTTACTTGAAAAGTAGTGAGGTAACGTCTCTCATGCATGCGAAGATACAGTTGCACTTCTCCTCTTAATACCGTGGGTTTATTATCGACCCCTTGGACTATCAAATCGGTCTTGTGGAGGGGTACTTTGAAATTTCCCTCAATCTCCAGCTCCTTTAAACGCCTGGGCGTTATGAGACTGACCGATGATCCTGTATCAACGAGCACGCATGCTTTGGCCTCCATACTACTCACGGTAGGGGCCAAATGGACATTCGCGTAAAAGTGCCTTCCTAATTTGAAAGATGGTTTTACGACTTCTTCTCTCTCTTTTCTAGTTGCCCACCTCTTTCTCCTCTTCCTAAATTTCCGCTTTATTCGTCTCCTCTCTTTGCCACTCTCCGAAAATCCTCCTCTATCCTTTCTCCTGGATGGGAAAATTCTCCCTCTAAAAATCTATCTCCTTCTAAAAACCTATCTCCTTCTTCTTCGTTCTCCTCAAATCTTCTCTGTGTGCTCTCTGTCACATACACTCTTGTGTTCTTCTTCTCTTTCCCATCGGGGGGTCTATACCCTTCATTTTTCTTGGGAAAGGTCCTGGGCCCTCGCCTATCTGAGTTGTAGGGCTCCGGCCTCTTTGCTTTCAACCCTCTTTCCATATCCGTTCTGCTATTATAAGGGTTGAAACTTACGTCTGTTTCGGGGTTAGGTCTCCATGGTGGGGCCCCCTTACAGCCAGTCTGCGAGCCCCTTCTATGATAAGCTCGACAGATTCTGCAGTATGGTGCTTCCCAGCGGCAAGCTTGGGAAGAGTGCCCTACCTGTTCACATAAGAAACAGATATATTGCTCTCTTATTTCTTGTGCGGTCATCCTCTTAAAAGTGCCTCCATATTTGGGTGGACCATAACCCGATTTCACTTCTTCTCTTTTCTTTTGAAAAGTATTACTCGGTTTCACCTCTTCTCTCCTCCTTTGAGGAGTGTAACTGGGCCTCACCTCCTCCCTTCTCTTATCCTCGTACCTTGGCTTATGAAATGGTTCCCTATTGTTCCTGTATGAATTACCATCTCTAAACCTCTGTTTACTTTCCGATTCCTCTTTAGCCAGAAACACTTTGGTAGTGCGAAATTCAGTTGGCCTTCTATTTTCATCTTTTAATAAAGCTCCATGAGAGATGTGAGATAATTTTTCTATCAATTCATTTAAGCTCATCTCTGTATCAAATACTCTGAGGATCTTTTCTTTTAATCTGTCTCCATCTTTCCTTTCATTCACGTTTTGAATGATTTTCCCTGTAACCAAGAGGTTTATCTGCCTTGAGTTGAATATTGCTTTATCATCCAGATCGTGAAGGCGGCTCTGATACTTCCATAGCCGGTCTTTTAATTCTAACACGAAGTCAGTGAAGATTGAATCTCTCTCCCTTCTGTACTCTAAAAATTCCAACCATAAGTCGAAAACGGTTTTCTTATCCTCCGGCTGTAAAAAAGTCTTTAATTGGGCTAGAAAATCTTCTAATCTGGTGAATTTTGAGAAGCTCCCATCTCGAAGAACGTATTTTCTGGCCTCACTGTTCTGATCGGATGATATGGCAGACTTGGCAAAGGTGATCTTTTGACTTTCAGTTAGTGCACCTAAAGCACCTAGCTTTTCATTTAAGGAAGTGATGAAGTCTGGATATAAGATTCCTTTCCAAATTCTCGTTTTAAGATGTTTGCCAAATAATTTCAAATTTTCGGGAATCTCTGGAAAAGCGGTGTTGAACAGATTAGTTGGGTAATATGGAACTCCAATCGGTTGTGGAGGCATAAAGGGGTACCCTTGCCACGCTCCAGGGTAAGGATGGGGTTGGTTAGGCATGGTGTAATTACCAGGTGGCACACCTGTATAATAGAGGGGTTGGGGCACCGTCCCCGATGGTAAAAAACCGTAATTTGAGTTGTTTTGTCCTGCTGGAGCACCTTCATTGGTGTTTCCTCCCATAACTCCTCCAGTGAGGATGCTTGGTTGTTGTTGAGCGACGTTAGGCCCAGCAGGGGGTACGATTGTCCCTCTTGATTCTGAAACGTTGGGGAACCTTCAGGTCCCGGTGGGGAGGTTTCCGGTATTTGTGTACCTTCCCACTTGCTTCCATAGGGTGTATGGGGTTCGACACCACCCCAATTCCTGTGGGTCTTCTTCTTTACAGTCGTTTGAGTAGCGGTAGGCCTTAATTGTAAATTCAGCGTATTATCCAGCATAATTGTCTTTTGCATATATTGTGGGGTCTCGACTCTCAGTGGAGGCTCTTGCTCCTTCATGGCGTGGGGTGCTTGACCAAGAAGAGCGGCGTAGGGATTCTGACCGGCTCCATCAAGAGGACCTGAGACAGGGGGAACCCCTGCGGGAGGTTGTGTACTCCCTTTTCGTCCGCCCTCCATCTGCTTGTCTGGCTATGCCCTTCGTCAGTACTATCCTCATTCGTCTCGATATTCTCATTATCTCTCTCTTCATGGTCGCTACCATTGTCTCCTAACTCTAAATTCTGATTCTCCGCCATTTTGTTTTATAGTAACTCCAAATAATGCACTATATTCACGTACAGCACTTAAACTATTTCTAACTGTGTGAACTCCGTCACTTATATAATGTTTAAACACCAAAATGTCGTTGCCCCCTTGTATGTATTTGTTACTATATATATATATATATATATATATATATATATATATATATATATATATATATATATATATATATATATATATATATATATATATATATATATATATATATATATATATATATATATATATATATATATATATATCTAAATTGATGTACAAAATATTTAAACAACAGCTCCAACTGGAGTTGAACTCAAAAAATGTTGGCTGCGGATACTTTACTCGCTACTTTCTACCATATATATATATATATATATATATATATATATATATATATATAAAAATATATATGTATAGTATATGTACATATATAGTTAATATATATATATATATATATATATATATATATATATATATATATATATATATATATATATATATATATATATATATATATATATTATATATATGCAATTAAAAAGTGATGCAAATATAAAACGGTGTTCCAACTGTGCTTGGGACCACAGTGTTATCGCAGATCTTCCTCGTTACTACTTTATATATATATATATATATATATATATATATATATATATATATATAAATTATTATTACATATATATATATATATTTATATATTATTATATACTTATATATAAATATATATCATTAGATGTGATTAAATATATATATATATATATATATATATATATATACAGTGGCGGCTCGTGTAAACTTGGCATGGAGGGGCTGTAGGTTTATATATATATATATATATATATATATATATATATATATATATATATATATATATATATATATATCATATATATATATATAAGTGAGTTATATATATATATATATATATATATATATATACATATATATATATATATATATATATATATATATATATAAATGGTTTCAGAAGTAAAGTAAGAAACGAAAGACGTATGTCGCGTTTGTGTGAGCTTTGAGCAAATGTTTATATAAACGTGCGTGCCACTTCCTCGGTTTGGTTACGTTCGATTTCGGGTCAGTGACTTCGACTTGTTTTAACGCTTTCACCTCAACTCGACGAAACGGACAATTCTTTTTGTGTGCATGCGTGTGTGGCCTTGGTACTCCTTTCCTCTTTCGCTAACCAATGCTTCAGGCCAACAAATTTGCAAATTGGTGGGAAAGAAGGAAGAAAAAAGGGATGAAGAAATAAGAAGGAATTAGTAGTTTACTAATAGCTAATATTAATGTTGATATTTCTCACCCTTTAAAGTATCTCCCACTCCCCCCAAGAGTATGGTTTACTTAAGATTAAGTTGTTTTGCATAACATATTTTATATCGTCTTAATTAATAAAAATGGAGACAAAATTAATTATGTTATTAATGTTAAAATATTTCTCAAACCAATATAATAAGAAATGTCTTAGTGTTTACGGTCATAATAGGGATAATGACAATGAAAGGAATGTCCTTTTTTCATCCTCGTTATCCTCTACTATGCAGATAATAATAATAATAATAATAATAATAATAATAATAATAATAATAATAAAATTCTTTTTCCAGACAATATAGTAAGAAATGTCTTAATGTTAACGGTCATAATAGGGATAATGACAATGAAAGGAATGTCCTTTTTTCATCCTCGTTATCCTCTACTATGCAGATAATAATAATAATAAAAATTTCAAGAAAATTTTATTTTCTTAATTTTTTCTCTAGCTAGAGTTTTTTATTATTTTTTTTGTGCCTCCGGAGACTCTTCTGTTTCGAAAGCTTTCTATTGACATATATATATATATATATATATATATATATATATATTATATATATATAGTAAGTTATATATATATATATATATATATATATATATATATATATATATATATATATATATATATATATATATATATATTAAATTTTTTTTTTTTTTTTTATATTACAAAAATTTTGATCACATCTAAAATCTTACTTATGCATCTCCCGATGCTGTCGATTGAGTAGAGGCTTCTGAGTGGTTGGGCGGCGGCCCAGGGTTCGGACCCTTGAGACATCATCTGACTATACTGCATTTCAGGAGAACGGAACGGTTGATCCTGGATTCAAGATTGCCACTATGGTTTTTCTCTCTGCCTTAGGCACGACTTGTCACACAGAAGGGCAATAATGAGTCTTCTGTTAATGCAAATTTATTCTGCTCCAAACGGAGACTTCTAATTCTACGTTCATAACCACAAATACATACAAGAAGCCTGGAAAGCATCACATAAATAATTAGAGACATATAATGGAAATGATGAAGAGTGTAATTAGTATCAACTTATTAATAATATATTTTTTAATAACGTTAACATTTCCATGTGTGGCATTTCTGAAGACATTTAAATAATGGCTTTTGGTAATACAACATTTAAATACTTTTATATTTTATATAACCATATGTGCATTTTTTATCTTTGTAATTTCAATTATAAAAAATGTTATCATAAAAAAGATTATTTTTAACTCTTTGCACATTAAGTTGATAATAAATATTTTACATACCTCTACTATTTAAATACTCTTTCCTTACATAAAACGGGATTCTTTCTTTCCAAAACGGCTGCGAAAGATTGTTTCCTCCAGCAATAGAAACATAAAAATATAATAGCTGTAAGAGTTTAAGAATTGATACATACGTACATATAATTATATAAATAATTATATAATAGGTATGTAAATATACACAAAGAAAATATATATATATATATATATATATATATATATATATATATATATATATATATATATATATATATATATATATATATATATATATATATATATATATAAGTGAGTGGTGGATTCGAGTATAACTTGCTACGAGTTAAAATTCGCTAAGCAAATTATATTAATAGATTGTGGCTAAAACTCGAAAAATATTAGGCATATATATATATATATATATATATATATATATATATATATATATATATATATATATATATATATATATAAAGAGTAGGGCTTTATATATATATCATTCATATCACACACACCACAACGTCTCAATAGTTTGACTAGTCACGAGGAACTGAGGTGGACTTCTTGCAACTAAGAGAAGGCGGCCAGCGCCCGACTCAGGTACAAGGTCGATCTTGCAAGTACTGCGTTGTTTGCAAGAGGAAGGAATTTTAGTGTGTGACGCATTCTAATTGTTTGGGGAATGCATAGAGTACAAAATATGGTATACATTTGTAATTTAAAAAAAGTACTGTAGTATTTATATATATATATATATATATATATATATATATATATATATATATATATATATATATATATATATATATATATATATAAACATATATATATATATATATATATATATATATATATATATATATATAATTATATATAAAATTAACTTTCTTTAAACACTTTGAAAATATTATTGAATTGTGGTGAAGTAAAAGAAAACTGTTCACCAGTATTAGGCGATATTTCTTTTCTTCAAATATATTTCCTGCTTCTGAAATGAAAAGCCATCCTCCTAGCCTATATGGGACTGGAAGGAGAGTAATTTCTTGGCAAGTACTGCTCTGTTTGAAATTCTTAGCTTGGTCACTTTTCCACCAATTAAGTAATTCTTCTTTTCCCAGATTAGAATCTACTCTCTTGCAAAAAAAAAATTTCAATTTCTTTAAGAATTTCCCCTTTTGAATAGCCACTGATTTTTCTTTTTTTTTTCCTCTTCTCAGTGACTGACTCGTTGTCACTTTCACTTTCTTCAAACTATAAAAACTAAGTAACTTTGCAGTAATTTCTTTCTTAATGCTCCTGATGATTTTGAGGTACTTGGCAAATCTAAGTTCATTGTAGATAATGCTCGTTTCTGAAAATGGATGGATGACTCATCGCCTGAACCTTCTTCTGTACTGCTACTATCATTATCACTTTCTACCTTCAATTATTTGCATATTTCTTCAAGCATCCATTTTCTACTCAATTCTCTTATTTCATTGAAAAATAAAGTCAGTTTCTTTATTTTGTCTACTACAGTACTTAAACAATTATCTTGTTTTGATATATGCCTATTGATTTCTCTTCCTTTTATTCATAAATCTAAACTCTAATGCCTTCTTCATCTCTTCTTTTAAAGTTCAGTCTGCTGTCATCCCTAGAGTTTGAGAGGATATGTTGAGAGCCCAATATGAGAATTGATCCTTTATTCCTTTTATTCATAATCTTAAACTTCTAATGCCTTTCTTTTTTTCTTATCTCTTCTTTTTCTTTTTCTTGTCTGCTGTCATCCTCAGAGTTTGAGAGATATGCTGGAGAGCTCAAATATGGAGAATTGATCCTTTCTATTCCTTTTTATTCATAAATCTAAACTCTAATGCCTTCTTCATCTCTTCTTTTAAAGTCTGAAGTCCGCTGTCATCCCCTGCATTTGAGAGATATGTTGAGAGCTCAAATATGAGAATAATTAATGATATAATTGATTTTGCCTTATAGTTTCCGTGTAACCATGAGAAATGGTTGCAAAGCTCTTAGAATTTTTTCAAGTATTTGCCATTTATTAGCAGTCAAAGCTTAAATGATTGATTGTTCTATAATATAAACTTGCAGAGGTCTTTTCAAACATTCAATTCTTTCTAGAATCAAATATGTGCTTTTCCACCTTGTATTAACATCTTGAATTGGCATAAGTGGGCTTGCAAGATGTGGATCCAAGTCTCTTTGTATTCTTTTAAGTTCATTACAGCTTAAAAACTGGAATAATTGAAATTTGTACAAATATTCCTGCATTTCTTTATTAAATACTACTGTTCTTTAAGAAAATAAGGCATCTTTAAATAACAAATTGAAGTTTATGAATAAAACAAGAAAAACTTGTGTATCCTGCTAAATTAGTTCCAAGTTTCATGTTATATGCTCCATCTCGAAGGATCAAATGGATTTTGTTAGGAGTAATTTCCCAATTATTCGTCATAATTTTAAAACTCATAGTGATTTTAATTCCTGAATGAGAACCTGGGAAATACTTGCAATGGAGTACACAGTCCATTTTTTTAAACTCGCTGGTAAGACATAGTGCAGTTAAAGAAATAAATGAGTCCTTTGAATTATTTAGCTTTATATATCTGTAGTAATGATATCTTCGACAGCCTTAGAGAACTTCTCGAATATTGCTGATCATAATTTCCTGTATGAAGTTGGTAACATCTTCTCTACAAAATATTTTCTACAAGGAATAAGATATTTTGATTGAAGATGGGCAATAAGTTCTATGAATCCCTGCTCTTCAGTGACTGTGAATGACTGGTTACTCATTGCGATAAAATTCATTATTTTCTATGATTTGGGGTCATTGATATGCCAAAAAAAATACAAGACTCTCCCTTTTACTATTAAAAATTTTGGACATCCAGAAATTCCCTTCGATGATGATTTTCCATATGTTCATGAAGTGGCGTTGTACTAAATGTAAGATTCTATGCTGAAAGTTATATAAAATAGTTTTTTTTTACATTTCTTTATAAGTTAAACAAAAGTTCATAAGAAATTGTTCCGGACAGAATTTTTTTTGAGATTCCGGCTAATTCCGGTTCCGGCCGAACTGAAAATTTCAGTCTGGTACACACCTAATATATATATATATATATATAGTATATATATATATATATATATATATATATATATATATATATATATATATATATATATATATATATATATATATATATATATATAAATTTTTTTTTTTTTATTAATAAGATGGGTGCTAATGCTAGGGTCCATAGGTAGCAGGGAGTTATTTAAGATTTTAATATGGGCAAGTTAGGTAACCAACTCCACCTAACTAACCAAACTCTTACATATTAGAGCATAAGTTAGTCCTAATATAACTGAAGCTATGGACCTAACGTGAATCAGACAGCGACATATATATATATATATATATATATATATATATATATATATATATATATATATATATATATATATATATATATATATATATATATATATATAGGAAGTAAGAGGTGGATGGAGGAAGAGTGGAGACAATGGAGAGAGAGAGAGAGAGAGAGAGATATATATATATATATATAAACATATGTAAATATTTTATTAATATTATTATTATTATATATACAATATATATATATATATATATATATATATATATATATATATATATATATATATATATATATATATATATATATATATATATAAAGAAAGAGAGTCTATTTATGTTTATGAGAGAGAGAGTATATCTAGAGAGAGAGAATGAAATATAGTGGAATATAAGGAGGGAGTGGTGGTTAGAAGGTGTTATGGACCATAGTGTAGGGAAATGCCAGTAAGGCGGATGGAGTCCAGTTGAGGACAACATGTAAAAGGATTCAACTGAGGTTATAGGCGTATTGGATACATTTGATTGCAATGATCAAAATGTTGATCGACTCTTATAAATTATATTTTATTAATGGTTCATACTAATAATTATGCACTCACTTGCTGGTTTCTTTTCAAGCCAACCTCACATTGATTATTAAGAAGCCATCTTTTTTTTTTTTTTTTTTTTTTTTTTTTTTAGTGGAAAAATTGATTATTTTAAAGTAAGGAGGTTGGTTAAAATTTGTTGTAAAGCTTTAGAGGTTTCACAACTTATTGGAAAGAGGACTCACCAAATTGAGACATAACTGGACAAAAAAAGACCCCCCATGTTATATATATATATATATATATATATATATATATATATATATATATATATATATATATATATATATATATATATATATATATATATATATATATATATATATATATATATATATATATATATATATATATATATATATATATATATATATATATAAAAGGGAGATGATATTCATGCATAGAAATGTTGCTTTATGGTATCGGTATCTTGACAGGTACAGGTGTGTTATAAGCAGGGCTGCGGAGCCGGCAAATTTTTACATTCCGGCTGGTCCAATTCCACCTGTATGTGTAATTTATATCGGTGGATGCGTTTTCATATTTAAATCTTTATCTAGCTCCCTCCGGCATTTTAAGATTGTTCGGCTCCGACCTCTAGTTATAATTCCTTTTCCATTTACAAATATGAAATCATTAATTCTCTGTTACAAAATTTTTATGATTTGATGAAATTGAATGTTTGTTAATGACATCTTTATTAACTTCGAATTAAAAACTTAGAAAATATTTTATAGTAAATAAGAATTTTAAGAAATACAGAAAAAGAATAATTCACTTTCTTCCTAAATTTTAATACAATTCCTCTTCGAACGATGAACTGCCTGTAGTACATTTACATATAATAATTTTACTAAAAAGTTTTTTTTATTTTTTTTAAAAACTGAAAAATTATATTTGTTTCACCTTAAAGTTTAAAATATTTTCTCTTTGAACTATGAGCTGCCTGAACGTATGTAATATAATTTTATTAAAAACATTTTTTATTTAAAAAAAAATATATTATAATTCACTTTCTTCCTAAATTTTAAAATAATTTCTTTTTGAACTGCCTTAGCATATGCACCATAAATTTATCCAAAACAATTTTCTTAAAAATAAAAACTTCTTCAATAAAATCCTCCTTTAGCAATGTCCTTAGGTCCAATTTTATTACTTTTAAAGCAGAAAATAAGTCTCTCAATATTCACTTGACTAGAGGGAAAGCTGTAATTGTGTTAGCCGCATCTTGAAAAATTTTAGGATAGTAGGGAAATCCTCTTTAATTAACTGTTAATTTTGATTTCCGGTTGATTTTTATTATTTCATCTAATGCCTTGTGGAATTCTAAATTGTATATTTCTAGAGGATTTTTAGGTTAAAGGTCTTTTACTGGTAGATTGTCTTTTTTCAGTCGCTTTTCTGCATGCTCCAATTGGTCAAATTTTACCTCTTCATCTGACAAGATACCACAAGGGAGGATTCCTGAAACTGCTGAACTATCTGACTCCGACCCAGATTTCTCGATAGTATTATTCATCTTAAGTCCTAGTTCACAAAGAACATTCCTAGCTTTTAATATATCAGATCTTCAGTTCTGAGGAAGACACTGAACTGTGGACCAACAAAGATGGCCGACAATAATATTTTGTTTTCAGTTAACATTCTTTCCCTTCTTTCTATTGAATTTGTCATTTGATAAAATCCATTCTCTTATAAAAAAAAAAAAAAATTTCTGCAGTCAAGACTTCTGATTGAATATTTTTTGTTTTTCGATTTGTTCCCCCAAACTATCGGGAAGAGAAAGTTCAAGAGTACCGGCATCATACTAATATGGTCTTTTAGTTGCAAAGCCTTCGAGCAATAAGATGTATTCTCCATCTGTCTCTCTTGATCTAAGATTGCCACTTTTGCAGCTTGCTTCTTTAGAACTTCCATTAATATTGGGTTTCGTATTTCTTTCCCTTCTTTCTTTTGAATTTTATATGATTTACTGCATGAGTATTGTGGAGACAATCACGCATTGCTAACATAAAGTATGAACTCCACACCTCATGTGTGAAATGTTAATGTCATCGGAACATAGTCTTATCATAGTTTTATCAAGTTCATTCTGAAAACAACTATTACTTCTTCGTTTTGACATTCAATAAAATCAACATCACATTTACCAGCTTCCTGTTCCTCATTCTCATTGTCCTTATTTAATTTTTCAATCGTACTGATCATGTTTGATGCGTTATCCGTAACTAAGCTAATTACTTGCCTCTTATTATTTCGAATTCTTTTAAAACGTCAATAACAAGTTCTCGGATATATTAGCTGAAATGCTGCGATTTGGTATCTCTTACTGCTAACGTATTATTAATATTGTTTTTATCTACGCCCACATATCTAATATTAATAGCAAGATAATTTAGCTTTGCCCTTGTGCAAGCATCCATTTTAAATGCATGAAGAGTTTCTTTAGGCAATTTTTAAGTTTATATTTTGCTTATCCGTTTCTTCTAGAAATATTTTTACGAATATTTTCCCGGTCTAATAGGGATTTCCAGTTTTGAAGTCATGTCTCCACACAGTGATTTAAATCCTGCTCTCCAAAAATCCTAAAGGGTCAAGCATAAATAAACTTTATAATCAGCCATATTTAAATTTTCATTTGACATAGACAGAACAAGTTTTAACAATTGAAAGAAGTATCCACTTTAATTTTCAAAAATAAAGGTTCATCCTGAAAAGCTTTTTCTTCACCTTTTTTAACAATTGTAGCAATGTTTGGATGAGAGCATTTTTAATGTCGCATTAATTTAAAGGATCCGGTAGATGTATTATGGCCCCCATGAGTAACTGGTGGTTTGATAAACTCTTTAAATCATGATCGAACTTGACTGTTTCCCATCAACTTTGTTAACTATTTCATAATTGACAAATATAAGTACTTTTATCTTCAGAGAGAAAAAAATATTCAAGTACATGAGGTGTTTTCGGATTTTGGTTTAGTTGACATGATTTTTTTCTAAGGATAATAAACTTAATTAATTAAAGTTGTTACCTATAGAAGTATAGAACATTTTTTGCCTTGAACAATGAATAAACAAAGCATTGTTTCAGAAAAAGAAAATATATACATAGCATATAAAAATTTATATATTTATAGGAGGAAAGAATGGCGAAAAACTGAACTTTCGAGATTGGAAGCAAAATGAAGGAGGAATTGATTAAGAAAAAAAAAGAGTAAACACAGTTTGGAGAGAGAGAGAGAGGAGAGAGTGGTGTGAGATTCAATTTATGGATGGAGAGAGAAATAGAGAATATATATATATATATATATATATATATATAACCTGTAGTAATAAAATAAATAATTACTTAATTTTGTACGTGCCGGAGCCGGAGCAGCGTCTTTTTTTGCGGCTCCGACTCCAAGTCCCTCGAAAATTTCGACTCCGACTCCGGCTCCAGGCAGCCCAAAGATTTCGCCTCCGGGTCCGCTCCAACCCCTCAAAAAATTTCGCCTCCGGCTCCAACTCCACCCAAAACCTTGCGGCTCCGGCTCCGCAGCCCTGGTTATAAGGTATCAGTATCTTGGCTGGAATTTATACATACAGGATGGTTGTATTCCACCTGTATGTGTAATTTGTATCGGTGGATGCGTTTTCATATTTATTTTTTCATCTATCTCAAAACCTTGTGTTAATTATAAATATCATTAATCAAGTCTTTTTCTCCTAGTTATAATTACGGATGCTTATTGTAAATTTATATTGTAAATATTTATCTGGAAGTATAAAAAACCTCCATGTTTTGTATTATGCCTAATAAGGCTATACCAGTTGTTAAATACAACTAAAGACGAACACTTCACTGATCTTGGAGCTAATTCTGGATATTTATCACCTCCAGGTCAGTACATAAACATAAAGATTAATTAATGTTGATATTGTCTCATAAAGTATAAGCTTTTGAGGTGATAGGAGAAAAATATATTAATATATATTTTTCAGACTATTGCCATACAAAATTAGATTCAATCAAGCATCCACTGTGAGAACCGTAGACCTGCCCCTATTGGAAATAATAGGGTATGTTAAATCCAATATTAGATTGAAGTGAAAGATTTTGAATTCTGAACTTTATATAGAGTGATAATGTATTTATTTTTATCATTTTATACCAGTTACTTTCAAAGCTGGGGCCTTTTTCATAGCTGGGGCTAAGACCACCAGCTACATCAAAATTAGAACTTCCATAGCTTGGGCTACAAATCAATTCATAGCTTGGGACTACCAGCTACCTTCAAATTAGGATTTTCATAGCTATGGTCATACAAGTAGACCGTTCATAACCACCTTGGAAAGAAGTCTTTTGAACAATTCTGATCTTCTATCCCCAATGTTAAGTATATATTCTATAAACATTGGGGACTCACAATTGAAGCCGAAACGTTGTATGAATACTATCTGAGAACCAAATTGTTCTCCTCTCAATCTTTGTATCAGCTTTACTGTAGCTGTACCTAGAACATTATTAATACGGTATATAACGAGTAAAGCGTTTAATGATAAATGCGGTGTCCGTTAAAATCAG